>BLKR01016674.1:0-22463 GCA_011170035.1 Teleogryllus occipitalis | reverse complement strand
ATCTCCTTCTGTAAGTTTCCCTTTCCCACTTACTTGATTTAGGTTTGTCGATGTAAAAAATGTAGAGTGGTGGGAGTGTAAACGAAGCATCTGCATTTCTCTAGTATTCCTTAAGGCATGAGTCTTCTGTAGAGAACATTAAACTCTAGAGCAAAACGATCCAACACCCCCGTATCAAATCTCTCTCTGGCCGAGCCCTTCATAAAGTACTATTGGAGTATGTAGGATGCTTCGCAATGCAAGTTAAAAGATATATGGCATAATAATAATAATACTAATAATAATAATAATAATAATAATAATAATAATAATAATAATAATAATAATTATTATTATTATTATTTATTAATATTATATCTTAAAAAATCTGGGTGTCAAAGGGTAAAACCAACTTGTGCCGAAGGCAGTGGTGGTCGCAACGACTATGAGTATTGCAGACATTTCTGGAAAATACATTTTAAATTAAGTTTCATGTTATATTAATACTGTAGTTTGATTTTGTTAATCAGTACAATTAATAGTATGAAAGTACCAAAAAATGAAATAAGAAGATAATTAACTATCTTGATTTGTTACGAGGCACCAACCGTAATGCCTACTCTTCCGTCTGATCACTTTAATGAATTTACATTTTTAAAAATTAGGAGGGGAGCAGTGAAGATGCTCTCTTGTTTTACTACGTGGAGCGAAGTGGGGTGAAGTAGCGGAGGGCGGTGGCAGGGGCTGAGTGAGGCGGCGGTGGAGCGGAGCGGAGTGGCCCGCGGGGCTGCCCCTATTGATGCGCGATGGGCGGGCGGGGGGGGGGAGGGGGAGCGCGCCCGAGGTCCGCATTCCGCCTGCGCAGCGCGGCCGCTCAGCTGCCCGGCCGCTCTCTCGCCGCCGCAAGGACGCCGGGCGCACGACCACCGCCGCCCCCAGCCCCGCCGTCTCCGGCTGCGGCTCTTCTGCCGTCGCCACTCCCACGCCGCCCGCCTGCGCCGCCCTGGGAAGGAGGCCCCGCGGCCCGCCGGCTCCGGCAGCCCCCGACCGCCACCTCTGCCCTCACCTTTGCCATCGCCCCCGATCACACTTTCGCACATCTCCACCGTCACCTCTGCCATCGTCCCAGATCCCAACTTCGCACACCTCTGCCATCTCCCCCGATCTACCGGGAGCGGTAGCTCAGTGCGTCAACTGATGCGCCTCTGACCGGGAGGTCCTAGGTTCCCACTCCCCACGGCGGCAGGATTTTCCACACTAGCTTTTCAGCTAGGTCGAATTCAGTCGCTGTCTGGAGGAGAATTCTAGCGGCCGGCTGCTCTGATCGGCAGTTTTCCGTGGTTTCTCCGATCAATACCAGGCGAATGCCGGAGCAGTACCCTAACAAACGGACCGCGCGCGATCTGTCCTTCCTCTTCCTTGTCCTATCCTCTCCCCTTACACACACACTTACACTAACATGCACTACACTACCACGCACTACACTACCACATATTCCGGGAGACCGGTCGGGAGCTTAGAGCTTGTCCCGGCTGGGGCGGTGTCCAGCTGGTGGGAGAGTCCTGGTTAGGGGGAAACCCCACTAGCCGACGGTAGGTCGGCGCCGGTTCTCGTCATCCAGCGGGGGAAGATCACCGCCATCTCCAGCGAAAAAACATGCACTGCACTAATGGGACTAATGACCAAAGGTGTTAACGCGCCCGGAAACACGAAAAAATCAAATCAATCAATCCCCCGATCCCACCTTCGCACACCTCTGCCCACAGCTCTGCCATCTCCCCCCATCCCACCTTCGCACATCTCCGCTCTCACCTCTACCATTGCCCCCGCCACCACCACAGACTCCGCCCCCACTTTCCTCTTTTTACCACCTTTCTTTATACCCTCTCTTTCTATTGTTCCCTGACCGACAAAGGTACCTCAAGCCATCAACTGATGCCACTGGCGTACCTCTGACCGGGACTGACCCCCTCATTTTTTGACTGTTGATTTCTCCAACGAATTCGCCCCTTCTTGCTTAGTTCTGAAGCGTTGCTTTCCACTTTACAACCCTATTGGGGCTTTTATAAAGCAAATTCGTCTTTTGTTATGGTTCGTAAACTGGGTCGTTCCCTCGTACAGTTAGGTGCAGGTGTAAGTTAAAGAGAGCACGAGATCAAGTCTTTGAAATTAGTTCTTCTCCGAAAAAGTGCCACTGATAAGAGGAAGTAATATAGTTTATCATTTCCGTTTGTTATATTTATTCCAAAGACAGATTTAAATATCGACTACTATATTTATAAAATTTCAAACATTTTCGTACAAAAATGAGCGACATTCACAATGAATGAATATGCTTTTACTATACTCAATTTAATACTTTCGATTTGCGTTTGTGATTACCAAGTGGGTTGTAACATTTGGAATAAAAATATAAAGGCAAATGAAAATGAGAGAAAGTAATGCATCATGTCTAAGAATTTGATGACGCTTGTTACCAACACAAATTATTTTCTTAGTTTCAGTTTATCACAGCAGGTGAATGATAATGTTTCTACGAATCTTTCCTGCCTGCCTGACAGGTTTCTATTAAACTGACTCGTCAGTTGAATAGTTAACAAATCCGACCGAAAGTCGAACATGAACAGAGAATGCTGGTGGGTGTTCACTCTGAAATCAGAAGTGACACCTCCCATGCGCAACTCCCAACAACGGAGGGGCATTCAACAAGGCGGTCACTGTGCACTCGTGACAGAAAATTCCTCACGCGGTGGTCCAAAGTGTTAGTGCGTGTTGACATTGCTGTGTGCTGTTCTCTTTGTCAATGCTACTCCTTGTGCTACCTGTCCGAATACTTTGGTCTCGGTCTGTTTTTTTTCATTACGAGTCCTGAGAACATACAAAGAACATTGATGTCGAAAAACGAGAAGCCTAAACGAGTCATTTTAACGCTTCCAATGTACGATATTGGTGCTTCGAAGTGAAGAGGAACAGATGATGGAGAAGGTTGAAACCCTTTCGCGATGACGATAATTCGAAAATCTGTTCATGTAGCTTTGCGATAGGAAATTAATATGACTAGCAGCCCATGCGAGAACTCGCGCTTGGGTTCCAAATTCTCTTCCTCTTCCTTATCTTTCCTTTTCCATATTAAGAGAGGAAGTTGTTAACGAAACGTTTTATTTATTTAAAAAATTTAAGGTAACTTCCAATGTACTTATAATATTCAAAATAAAAGTAAACAAAATTTAAAATAAAAGTAAAAGTAAAAAAAGTTGATGTTTGAAACAAATTTTGAATAAAGGTTTATTCAGTATTGTAATGTTCTTGGAACAATTCACAACACTTCATTAAAAACATTTGAAGTAATTGTACAATCTTCCTTGACAGTTAGCTTTTCGTTTTCCTTGACAGTCGCAAAAATATTACAAAAGCTTTTTACTCTTGAGAAAGCTACTTAAAGTTGTCCATGCGAAAATATAGGATCGGGTGGGCATTACCCTACTCTTTGGAGTATTATTTAACTTTACTACCGAACTGAGAGGTACACCCGTGCAATTGAATCGCCTAGAATATCAAGTAATTAGTTTCATTTCACATACAGTTGCAGATTATGCATGTCTCTGAACGGGCGGGGTAGTGTCGAGAAGCGCCGGACCAGCAAAATGTAATAGAATGTCCTAGAAGCTGTCGTTCTATAGATTACGTTACGAGGAAAGTTTCTTTGTGGCTTTAGGCTTCAATCTTCCAGATTCGAAGGCCCTAGAAATCTTCTTCTAGGAGTTATACAACTAAATAAATGTTAATAATGCTGCCCGAATGTTGCGTGAGAGCCGCAAAAGGTATACTACTGAAATATATAGGAGACGATGTTTCTAAGGCCATCGTGATGGAACGCAACGAAAAAGTCCTTCTGGTTTAGAAACAGAGAGAATGAGAAACAGAGAGAATTGAGCGATGAAACTCTAAATATTATGAAGTGTTTTAATAATTCCTTGGAGGATTACCAAAGAATTTTGGAAGCAAATATTTTGCCACTTCTCGGTAGTTTTATTTTATCCATTTTATCAATATCAGATTAGATTTTTTACAGAATAGTAATAAATGAAGTATGTTAATAGTATTCTATGTCTTGAATTCACATTGGCATTTCTAAAATGTTTAAAGGAAATCCACGCATGATTTATCTATCAAAGCCGTTTAATCTATTCTTAAAAATAGATCATTGGAAATGCTTTTATCAATTTATGGGACAGAAGACATCGCAGACAATTATCTCAGAAGGGAAATATTGTTATAATGTTTATATTATTTATTAATTAAAACGTTAAAGAAAGCTGATATTTACTTTCTTTTAATTTACTATAGCTAGAATGTCATAATGTTGGGGCAATGAAATCTGAAAACCATGCGGAAATTGGAGAATTATAATATAATGATATTTATAGCTACAAATGTCGCCGAAATAACTCGGAACGCCTCATAAAAATATCCAGTGTTGGTAAAAAACGCAGCAATGTAGATGCAAGTTCGTACAACGTACAGTAATGAATGAGATTTGATTTACCAGGCTGGTTCTGGGAAATGTTCGAAAGGGCTGCAGAGATGTTTGATAATGGAGGACTAGTTCGAGGAAGATTAAGCACTAAATGTCTACATCTCAACAATTTTTAAGAAACAACTGAGAGCACGATGTTCTCATCTGGGGCGCGTGTTCCGATGATGTCACTCCACTCACTGCCCGATCGAAACAAAAGTTGTTCCTAAGAAACGCGAGTTCGAAAATTGATTCGCTGAAGACTGATTGATAGCAGGGACGTGTACTGCAAAGATTTTATTTCCCCCCCTGAAATTTCAAAGCTTTCAAACGAGCTTAGGTGGCTCAAGTCATCAAGTGATGTCACTGCAGTGCCTCTGACCGATAGGCTCTAGAGATCGAGTCCCGAAGGTGGAAGGATTTTCCACAGTAGCTGTATAGCTAGGCCGAATTCAATCGCTGTCTGGAGGAGAATTCTAGTGGTCGGCTACTCTGATCGGTAGTTTTCCGTGGTTTCTTCAATCAAAACCAGGCGAATACCGGAAGAGTACCCTAACGGAAAAGCCACAGACCGCACGCGATCTTTCCTTCCTCTTCCTTGTCCTCTCCTTACCCCTTACTTATACGCACCTGCACTTACGTGCACTTAACTACCACTCATGCCGTGAGGCCAGTGGGGATCTCAGATCTTGTCTCTGGGTCGGTCCCCAACTGCTGGAGGTATCTGGTTGGGGAAGATCCCGCAAGTCGAAGGGAATGTCGGTGCTGGATCTCGCCATCTAGTGGGGGATGATCACTGCCACTTCCCGCGATAAAACATGAACTACACATACGGGAATAATGCCCTTAATAGTTGACGTGCCGGAATCACTAATCAACCCATAAAAGCCTTTAACATACTCGTGGGAAGCCTAGGATGTTTCCAGGCAAGACCATCCGCCCTTTCCGTTGATATTTGTGATAAAGACTCAACCACTGAGACGAAGAAGAATGTACCTTTTCCGCTCCTCTTTGTGTACGTGAAGTTCATTGTTATTTTCAGTTACCAAGCTGTAGATGGATGTGCAGATCAACTTCATAAAAACGGACGAGACTGCGACTGACGTCAAAAGAATTGGTGATTGATTGATTGATGATTGATTCCGACCCCGTCAACTGCTAAGGTCATTGTTCACGTATGTCCCATATTACTTTTTGCTGGTGAGGAGGCGGAGATCCTCCCCTTGGATGGTGAGATCCGGCGCCGACCTACCCGGCGGATTACGGTTTTCCCTAACCAGCTATCTCCCAACATCGAGCCACCGCCCCAGACGGAACTAACTCTAAGCTCCTGTCCGGTCTCCCGGCTTGTGTAGTAGTGTAGTGCAGATGAGTATGTGTATAAGTAAGGAATGAAGATAGGACGAGGAACAGGAAGGAAAAATCAATGGTCCCTTTGTTAGGATACTGTTCTCTCACTCGGCTGGTATTGATTGAAAAGACCGCTGAAAACTACCGATCCAGCCTGCCACTAGAATTCTCCTCCAGACAGCAATTAAATTCGACTTAGCTATATAACGAGTGTGGAATATCCTTCCGCCGTCCCGACTCGAACCCTAGGATCGATCTCCTGGTCAGAGGCACTGCAGTAATATCAGTTGCTTCCCTGAGCCACCGCGCTCGGTAGAAGACTTGGTGACGCTGCTTCCGTAGCAGGTCCCCTCAAGGTACACGACTGTGAAAGCTGATTAGCTCCCTCATTCGCGTCAGGATGATTGGCAGCGGCGAGAAGGGAGTAGTCTGTAACGGTTACGTTGTCAAACAATTTCTTAGCCTTGAATACCTTTTGCAAGCTCAAGGACAGCCTAGACAAAACCGCTCAAGCGTCTCTCCACAAACTAAACTATAACTCAGGCGAAGAGGATGGTCAATTCTTCGGGAATCGTCCTCCACAACGATTCGCGCATGCGTAGTCGACCTTTTTACTTTCTTGCATTGCATCGTAAAAAGAGAAATAATGGCAATCGAGCGCCAGAAAAAGGCAATTTTTTTCACAGAAAAACTGTGATTGCCACAGCCACGCCCTGGATACGAAAAAGTGGGAAAGTCTTTTCCATGTATGTTGTAATTCACTTCCTCTAAGACGTTGCGTAATCAGAATCCATGTTTATTGGGGCCTAGGTACCTAAATATCGATGGACGACAACACATCTATCCGTCCCTCCGTCTGTCTGTGATCAACGTTATCATCTAAATCCTTCAACCGATTTTCCTCAAAATTGATATTCCTTGATCAATCTAAAACTCAAGGTCCTTCGAGATTGAAACACATATTTTGATTATTGGAGGTACTTTACATGAAGCCTCACATCACACATTTTCTCAAAAATGGTTCCAAATGTTCTAAATTTTGTTCTCCCATAACGCAAAGGATTCTTCAAAGAATGGCGCAGTTCTAATTTTCGTTGAACTCGTTGATTTTTCGAAAATTGTATAAGTTAAAAATATTTTTCGTCCTTTTCCAACACCTACAAAATTGAATATAGAGATTTTTTTCCTTAATGAAATCTAAACTTTAAAGACGGTCTTGAAATAGGGTAAAACACAAATTTTCGAAAGCAATTTGTTTTTGCATAATTTTCAGTGAATATTGGCAATTTTTAAATAATTATCCCACAAAACGGCACAAAATTGTTTCTTTAAATTTCATCCTCTTATGTATAAAAGTACGGCAAAAGAATAGGTGCTGGTTCCATTGCCGGCGAAGTCAGTATTTTCGAAAATTGCACAAATTTAACATTGTCAAAGTACAGCATTGAAGATTGAGATCTTTTCTTAAAGACAATCCATTCTAAAAAATAATTCTTTAAAAAAGGTCATCTACAATTATTTGAAGTCACGAGTGGTTTTCGCGTAATTTCTTCTTGAAGTCCATTCAAATTACAAAAAATAACATAGTTTTCCATTTTTTTCTTTAATTTTTTGAGGCAAAAAACAAGGGAAGCTTAAAAACGGCACAGGCCTCGTTTTCGTTGAAGTCTCCGAATTTTTGAAAATTTCAAAAGTTAAAAATAATGCGAGAAAGTATGTTCTGTTTTTAGTCGTGGAGCTCTAGCAGACGTCCCGTTCAGTTGTGGAGCAGACGATCCGCATGAGTGCAGTGCCACGATATGGGTCAGAGCACTGGCATCGGGGCGTGGACAGGCGTCTCTTAAGCTCCCGAGTCGATCGCAGGAGGAAGCGGCGACGCGGAGCAAAAGGTCAGCCGGGGCGCGGGCGCTCTGCGCACGTGGCGACGCGAGGCGACGCGGGAGGCGCACAGTGGAGCCCTCTGGGCCGAAATTTGGACATCTTCGTGAAAAAATTGGATGATCGTCTTTGCGGTGTAAGGATAGTGAAATTTAATTTAATGTACGATTGAAATCGTTTGGTCTTTTAGCTCGTGAGTTCAAGGCGGCTTCGGGATAATTTTAATTAGAATTAATTCGCCTGTAGTTACTCAATAAGGGATTTGAATTCTATGCAGTCGGGTGCTTTAGCGTGGTGGGTAGGCGGCCGCCTCTAGCTGAAGGTTTCGTGGCATCGAATCTCGTTTTGCACATTGATCTTTGCGTTTGTGATGTGATATGGTGGTGCTTATTTCAACATCATGTCATTTACAGGACGCTACTCCTTCCCAGTCCTTCCCGAAAAATTGTGGATTTAAGATGCGCGTGGCTGGTCGCATGCCAGCGGGAAAAAGCGTATAAATGGAACTATGGGCTGCATTACATTTGACCACCAACAAATATCTACCTGTTACAATGTTCTAGCGCCGCTAGAATTACGAGTCACTGGCGACAGGTGACTGCTCTCGAGCGCAATGGGCTTACGAGTGACATTTCACATGTTAATGTGTCGCCTCGTGTAAATTTGAATTTCCTCCCCCAGAAAATTGCCTGTTCCTGTCAGTGTGACCGTTAAGGGTGGCTCAATACATGAACTGATGTTACTGTAGTGCCTGTGACCGGGAGGTCCTAGTTTCGAGTCCCGACAACGGCAGGATTTTCGACACTAGCTTTTCAGCTAGGACGAATTCAGTCGCTGACTGGAGGACAATTCTAGCGGCCGGCTGCTCTGATCGGTAGTTTTCCGTGGTTTCTCCGGTCAACACCAGGCGAATGCCGGAGAAGTTCCCTAACAAACGGGCACGGACCGCGCGCGATCTTTCCTTCCACTTCCTTGTCCTATCCTCACCTCTTACACACACACACACTTACACTAACATTCGCTACACTACTACACATCCCGGGAGACCGGTCGGGGGCTTAGAACGTGTCCCGGCTCGGGCGGTGCTCCGCTGGTGGCAGAAACCTCGTTGGGGAAAAGTCCGCTAGTCGACGGTAGGTCGACTCGCCCTGTATCTCGCCATCCAGCGGAGTAAGATTACCACCATCACCACCTCCACCACCTCCACCACCACCATCACCTCCTTCCCCACCCCCGAAGAAAAAACATGCACTACACCTACGGGACTAATGACCTCCGTAGTTGACGCGCTCGTAATCATTAACAATCAATGAATCTGTGAGTGTGTGCTAATAGGTTGCCCTGGAAATGCGCGTAGTTCCACCGTGGCCCTTGTGTGGTGGTTGGCCGCAGTTGTCGGGGCGCCTGGGGATTCGCGCCCACTGTGGGTGGACGGAGCCCCGCGGCGCGTGATGCATGGCGATGGCCCGCGCGCCGCGTGTCCCGGCGTGTCCCCGCGTGCGGGCGCATTCCCGCGCCGTGTCGACCGCGCGGGAATGCGCGAGGGGGCGGGGGAGGTGCGGACGAGGCGTAGGTGGCTACCGCCCGTGCGCATAACGACGCCTCGCCTCCCGCCCACCTTCGCCCCCGTCCCCGCCCCCGTCCCCGCCCCCGTCCCCGCCCCGCCCCCTGCTTGACCATCGCTTCCACTCGAACGCCCATCTGCCTGATCGCCCGGATGGGGTGGCTCAGGGCATCAAGTGATGTCACCGCAGTACCTCTGACCGGAAAGTCCTAGGGTTCCATTTCCGGCGATGGCGGGATTTTCGACACGAGCTTGTCAGCTTGGTCGAATTCAGCCGTTGTATAGAGGAGAATTCTAGCGGCCGGCTGCTCGGATCAGTAATATTCCTTGGTTCTCCGATCAATAATACGCGAATGCCGGAGCAGTACTGTGACAAACGGGCCACGAACCGGGCGCGATGTTTTCTTCCTCTTTTTTGCCTTATCCTCTCCCTTTACTTACATACATTTCTTCTTACGAGGTCATGACGAGAGACCAGTCAGGCATGTATAGATTGTCCAGGCTGTGCCCTGCTGCTGAGACTTTGGGATGAGTTAGCTGGGGCACCTAGATGTGGAAAATCCCGAATGCCGACGTGTAGATCGGCGCCTGATGTTTCTATCGAGCTGGCGAAAAACCCCGTCGCCTGGCGCGATAATACATATACTACATTTAGGGGACTAATGACCACAGCATTCCACGCGCCCAGAAAAATGAACCAACCCATCGCCTACCAAGCCTTAGCTCACAACCTCCCCCTCCCCCAAGTCCCTGCCTCCGCCCTCGCCCCCCCCCCCCAACTCCGCCTCCTGGCACGCCCTCTCCGCCACTCCGCGCCTCCTACTGTGCTCGTCGCGCGCAGGGGGCCTTCGGGAGAATGTTCTCGGCTGCTCGGTACCTGGTGTTGATGGGCGTGGTGTCCTTGGTTCCGGCGGAGGGAACTATATTAAGTAGTAGGTACTCTAAAGAGGATTATATTTTCCCCCGTGGTCTTAGTGAGTTCTTTCTCGTCCTCGTAAATTTTAAAACAAATTAATGTTTATGGTCGAAGAAACAAACAATCCGGCAGTATCTCTCAGTTATTAGACAAAGCAAGTTTATCGCTCAATTCGGAGAAACTAGTGGGAATGCGCGGCAAACTGAAACTTTTCCTCGTCTCAGTGTAATGAAATACATAATTCAGATATTCTAATGAATACTAAACGTGCTGATGGTGACAACTCTTCCTCCTATCGGAAAGAAGACATAATATAATACCTTTTTGCATTCTTTGGTGGTGTAGATAAGAACGGAAACTAAAATTATTATAAACATTTTTTAAAAAAAAATACATTATTTCCATTCATACTATCAAAGAAATACTCTTTTTTTAAAATTGTGCGTGACCTCATTTAAATATCGAAGGAAAGCTTAGGTACTCTTGAACAATTCACGCCGAAAATAGAAATTTTGGATCTACAATTCCCAAAACAGATTATGATTGTTTAAAAGATATGAAGGTAGCAAAATATCACAAATTCTATTGTGAAAAGCTAACTTATTTGTTTTCTCGGTCAAGTAAAGATGTGTATTATAGTTGTGGGATATGGACCACGGGAATAAGTTGTGATGATGTGTATTATATAAAAACCGACAAGAGGAGGTAAGAAGCAAGCAACGGAAAAAATACAAGAAGAAAAGAACAAGAGAAAAAGAAAAGAAACACATGAAAAAATGAAGAAAAAATCGAGACAAGCAGAGAGAGAGAGAAAAAGAAAAGGGAAAAGAGGAAAAGGAAAATAGAGAAAAAATAAAAAATAAAATTAAAAAGAAAAAAGAATTAAAACCAAAAGATAAGTAAGATGAGGAAAAATAAGTAACTCGGAAGAGGAGGAGAAAGAGAAGGGAGGCAGATGAAGAAGAAGAAGAAGAGGAAGAAGAAGAAGCGAGCCAAAAGAGGGGGAGAATGAAGAAGAAGAATATAAAGAATAAAAACGAAAAACAAACTATTCAGTGCTACCGCTTTTCAGAGTGCAGTAAGGGCTCACGTCACCCGTTCATTCCCCTCCCCCGCCCCGGCCGGTGCCATCGCGTCGTATATCATCCCGTTTCCCAACGCGCGTCGGTGCGTTCTCGCGCTGGGCGGCGTCGGCGTCGGCGCGGCGTCGCGACAGGTCAATTAGGATGAAAGATGCGGCGTCGGCGGGCGCCGAACGCACGCCTGGAACAATGGACCGTCGCGAACGCGAACGCCGCGCGCGTCCGCCTCCAAAACTACATGCAAATGGCGGCCGCGCCCCCGCTCGCGCGCGCGTGACAAGTGACGATCGCGCTGCGGCGCCGCGCGCGACACGTTTCGTCTTTCGGAAGAGCGTGGGCGAAGGAAGGAGGAGAAAGCGGAAGGAGGAGGCGGACAAATGGGATTTGGACGAGGGACTGGGAAATAAAGTGGCCGATGCGTCGGACGGCGGAGTCTGTTACCGCAGCGCAAGGCTAGTGCCGGGGAGAGATTTCAAATCTCGAAGTGGGCGTGGTTGTTTGTTTCTTGGCTTTCGTGTGTGTCTTGTCGTGGGGGCTATACCACAGCCGATTACTCTCGCCTTTGTGTTAGTGAGTAGTGAATGCTATGAATATTTATCAGGAGCGGAACTACACAAGAGAAATGGTAAGGAAGAACATTTTATCCATTGAGATTTTTAGACGAAAGCTAAATACATATGCGACTTTTTTAGGACACCTGCCAATACTCCGCAATATAAGGGAAGCTCGCAGGTGACTTGCCAGAACATTGCCGAATACCTTTGAGAGAATAATGACAATTGAAAAAGGTGTTAACGAGGTGAAGGTATTGTTGTGTTATTGAATATTTCTTGATGTAAGTGAATATATTTGAGAACAAGTACGAACAAATGAAAAAAGAGATTATGAGATGCTACATGATACATTCGACAGGACAGAAAGAAAACTAAGAACAGATTGATCATGAACATTAAATAAAATAAATGAAAATATTTCAGAGGCGACAAAATAATCGAGTAGAAGATTAGAAATTAAGGAAAATAGGGATTATACGGAAATTATCAATATCAGAGAAAGGTTAACAATAAGTTATCGAATGCTTAATATTTGATGAGAAATTAATGATCCCGTGTGGGAATAATGGAGAAACAGATTGGATCCTACGTACACATTTGAAAATATTTGCGGAATATTGGCGGAAACAAGTTTTTAAATTTTGAGAGCAATAGAGGGCAGTGTACGTAGTGTTAACAAAGTAGGAAAGAAGGAATACGCAAGATAAAAAGATATTCTGAATCACTTCGTACTGAAAGAGAAAAACGTAACTGAAAGTAAAGTTTTTAATAAAAATAGGGATCAAAGTTAGTAGTGTGTTTTAATGGAGAATAAAAATTAACAAAATATCGGGCACTAGAATTAATACGTTTTAACATAGGTAGAAATTGTTGATCTTTTAGTATGACATTTTGAATTTTCGTAATATGAATTACATTCCGACAGAAAAATGGATCGTGTTTATGAAAGATCCAATGCTATAGGGAAATCAGATACGAAAATTCTGGTAATAGATGCAGATAAATTATCATTAACGAGTCAGTAAAAAGGATATAGTAAGATTCTCGGGAGCATGTCTTTCTCTTCGCGTACAATCCCCGTGGCTCGTCATCTTCGTTTTAATTTGTTCTCAACCTTTAGTATTATTTTCGTCTTACACCGAACTGCACTTAAGCACGATCAACAGAAACCGCTGGTCGATTGATCATGAATAAGTGCACGGCACCGAAGCGGCGAGTAGAGGACGAAAAGAATTCGAAAGTGGCGGGCAAGGCCGAAGAGCGCCAGGATGAGCGAGCGGAGAAAGAGAAGGCCGCGGAGCTGCTAGAAGAGCCCGTTGAGTCGGGCGGGCCGAAGGTCGTCGAGGGAATACGGAGTCGGAAGTGAGAGTAGCAACGCCCCAGCAACTGCAGCGAGCCATTCGCCCGACTACGGGCAGTCGTAACGGTGGCAAATACACTTCGTTCCGAACACAACCCGAGAAATTACCGCTCGTTTCGTTTCCAAGTCAAAGTAGATGGCACGTTCTCAATAGTTTACGATGTTGCTCTTCGTATATTTTAAAACAAAGCGGCGCTCGTTCCGAGAGGAATTTTTATGCGTGTTCTGTAAAAGGAATGTTTGTTCTACGAATTTGTCTACTCATATATGCAATTCGATTCCCTAATTGAGGTTGCCTTTGTTGTGCTGTCTGAGGAACAGGTGTGCACGGGACGGCGAACTTTCGCGTTCACCAAGAGGTTCGCTTCCACTTGTTTCGAAGAAACTTTGAAACGTAAAATGGCTACTTGTCATTCCTTAAACTAACATACGTGCATTCCTGCTGCGGCAACTGACAGGCAAATATATTTTCGTCTCTAAGTGGCGCAGACACACGTACTGTGATTCGGCGAAGGCGGCAGGTCGCTTTTGGGCGCAGCAGAACGGAGTGGGGGTCCGGACAGGTGCAGCTGAAGTGAGGAGTAGATTCAGAGAAAATGAATCCACTTAATTGAACTTTCTGATACTCGTAAATGTGAGAGATGCGGAAAGAGAAGCGATGGAATAATAGATGAGGAAGATGAAAGAGATTGCGAGAGAGAGGGAGGGAGAGAGAGAGAGAGAGAGAGAGAGAGAGATACAAAGACAGAGAGAGATACAAAGACAGAGAGAGATACAAAGACAGAGAGAGATACAAAGACAGAGAGAGATACAAAGACAGAGAGAGATACAAAGACAGAGAGAGATACAAAGACAGAGAGAGATACAAAGACAGAGAGAGATACAAAGACAGAGAGAGAGATACAAAGACAGAGAGAGAGATACAAAGACAGAGAGAGAGATACAAAGACAGAGAGAGATACAAAGACAGAGAGAGATACAAAGACAGAGAGAGATACAAAGACAGAGAGAGATACAAAGACAGAGAGAGATACAAAGACAGAGAGAGATACAGAGATACATAGAGACACGGAGAGAGATAGAGACACGGAGAGAGAGACAGAGAGAGATACAGATACAGAGACAGAGACATAGAGAGATACAGATACAGAGACATAGAGAGATACAGATACAGAGACAGAGACATAGAGAGATACAGCGACAGAGACATAGAGAGATACAGCGACAGCGACATAGAGAGATACAGAGACAGAGAGAGAGAGAGATACAGCGACAGAGAGAGATACAGCGACAGAGAGAGATACAGCGACAGAGAGAGAGATACAGCGACAGAGAGAGAGATACAGCGACAGAGAGAGAGATACAGCGACAGAGAGAGAGATACAGCGACACAGAGAGAGAGAGATACAGCGACACAGAGAGAGAGAGATACAGCGACACAGAGAGAGAGAGATACAGCGACACAGAGAGAGAGAGAGATACAGCGACACAGACGGTGAGAGAGATACAGCGACACAGAGAGAGAGAGAGATACAGCGACACAGAGAGAGAGAGATACAGCGACACAGAGAGAGAGAGAGATACAGCGACACAGAGAGAGAGAGACAGCGACACAGAGAGAGAGAGATACAGCGACACAGAGAGAGAGAGAGATATATACAGCGACACAGAGAGAGAGAGAGATATATACAGCGACACAGAGAGAGAGAGAGATACAGCGACACAGAGAGAGAGAGATATACAGCGACACAGAGAGAGAGAGAGATATATACAGCGACACAGAGAGAGAGAGAGATACAGCGACACAGAGAGAGAGAGATATACAGCGACACAGAGAGAGAGAGAGATATATACAGCGACACAGAGAGAGAGAGATACAGCGACACAGAGAGAGAGAGATACAGCGACACAGAGAGAGAGAGAGAGAGAGAGAGAGAGATACAGCGACAGGGTTGGGATAAATCCAGTTATGCGATAACAAAAACGACATGGGTGATTATGTCGAGCTGTTTAGCAATCATTTGAGATTTCGTAAATTGCATGCTAATGAATATTTATAACGGACATTTTTATTTGGGCCGTTATCTCTTAAAATATTTAATTGTATTAATGATCAAGAACTGCTCGTTGATGCCAAGGAGGACACAGTTTATATTTCTTTGCAAGTAGAGATAGTAGTCCGCATTGGTGTAGACTCTGAGAAAATAACCTCATCAAAGCAGTAAATGTACTTTTTGATAACATGAGATAATGGGCAAAAGAACAGAACTAGAAAGTAGAGATGTAATGAGGGAGATGCTGTAATACGAACACGAAGTATGGGAAGACTAATTATGTATACGTAATTCATAATCATTTGAGATTTCGTAAATGGTATGCAACAGGATATTTACAGTAGAGCTTTCTCTTTGTGCAGTTTTTCTTTTAATATAGGTTTGTATAAATAATTTTTGATATACATACATTTTGTTGTTACTTTAAGCTCAGATATAATGCTGTGCTTGAAAATAACATCCAGTGAAGAAATGTTGAATATGCGACGTCTTCTGTCGGGGAAGATTTTTGACGTGCTGCCAAATAGAGACGTCACGTTCAAAGTCTCTCTTCTCTCTTGCTCCCTTTCAGTAAATGTGTGCTACGCAAAATGTATTTAAGATTAGAAAATTCACTAGAATAGCAAAACATGTTTCAACGAATCATTCGTAGATTGCTGACTTTCATCAACGGATCATACATTTGAAGTGTGATAGCGTGGAGACTCACGATCTGCATACATTTTTCGTCAATCTATTCCACGAAGTCAGTCAGAATTGATGTTCTTCATTCTCCTTTTGGAGACCCCAAATTAAATAAAATGAAGTACATTCTTAATATGATTTATGGTGTACTGGATAGTCAAATTTACGTTCCAAATGCGGTTTTCAAATGACAATAAAATACGGTTTTACACAAAATTTTACACACAGTGTCACTTCTTGTTTTAGTTGTTTGAGTTGTTCACAATTCGAACATAAACATTGCGAGAAGGTTGAGTGACCGATTTGTTTGCGGTCCGAACTCTGTCACCCACCATATGCGATCATCGATGGGTGCATAACAGAATAGCCATTAACGTCTGATTTAAATTTCTTGGCCCTTGGTGATATAGGAGACAGGGCACTGATTTCCAATTGGAAGCTTCAATTTCAAAAATTGAAGATAATGGACAACATTACCCACTCTCCTTACTCACCAAGGACAAAAGCGGCGGAGTTAAGCTCAGAGCGGTCACTTCAACGACTCTGTCCTTGTGGTCTTAGCGTTCGAGTCCCGACTAGGGCGTTTCCAATTCTATCTAGAGAGATAGGTCGAATTCGGTCGCTGTCTGGTGGAGAATTATCGCAGCCGGCTGCTCTGATCGTTAGTTTTCCGTGGTTTCTCCAATCAACACCAGGCGAATGCCGGAGCAGTACCCTACGAAACGGGCCCGAACCACTTCCTTGGCCTATTCTCTCCCATGACTTACACACATTTACACTTTCATGTACTACACTACCACATATTCCGGGAGGCCGGTCGGGCGCTTAGAGTTTATCCCGGCCGGGGGTTGGGAAACCCCTCTGAGGAGATACCTAGGGGAATTCCCCTCCCCAAGTGCCGGTGCCGGTACGCATCATCCAGAGGGGTAGGAACATTGTTTTGAATGTCTGGAAGTGGCTGTCACTACACTATCGGGAATAATGACCTGTTGACGTGCCCAGAAAAAATCAATCAGCGAATCAATCATTCTCTAAGGGCCAAAAATTGAAATGGGTCCCCTCTGGGAAAGATACTTACGGAGATTACTTCCCCAAGGACCGGCGCCGAAACTTATTGTACAGCAGGGTAGGAACCTCGCCACCTCCATGCTTTCAAAACAGTCACTACACTATCGGGTAGTATAATGACCTTAGCAGCTGAGGTGCCCGGAAATATCAATCATTGAATCAATCATTCACTACGGGCCAAACAATTGATATCCGGAGGAAATCTGTGATCGAGCGGAAGCAGGCTCGGAAGTGCATGATGCTGGGTACCTGCAGCGACGATGGGGGGGGGGGAGCGGATGTCAAGTTCGGAATGTTTCCGAGAAGAGCCGGCCGTTTCATCGGTCGTGAAGAGCGCTCTTCACGTGAAGAGGCCTTTAATCCAGGTGTTTGCCAGCGCCATTGTGCTGGCGCGAGGCTGCACGTAGGCGTTTACGGGCCTACGTCATTGCGTGTTCTATGACGTACATTCGCGGTAGGCAGATTTCTTGAGGATGAATGTTTAGTTTTCCTTTCTTTTCCTTAGATGAATCTGCTTTTTAGGTTTGACGCTCGGTTTATATTAACTCTGCTTGATAAGGAACGGAATTAGGTACGGAAACAGATGTGTGTCACTTTTGAAAATTGTGATATTAACCTGTAATCAAAGTGTACCTTGAATATGGAGAACTAGATGGGCCCTAGCCGCAATTATACATTGTAAATCCCTGTTTTAAAAGTGAAAATAACCGTATACTTGGATCCAACATCGGATGTTTATGTCAATGCGTAGACGGGTACCCTCCAGAAATGTAATCGAAAGTTCATTCAGATATCGCTATGCAGATTATGGTATAATTAAACAAAACTAGTGTCCCGGAGGGCACGAAAACCGGATTTTAAAAAGTCTGAGATGCATAGTTTCCAAGATGTGCATGATGATACAGAGTGTTGCTACGTAACTTTTGTTGCGGATAAGGTGAACCTGCAATTATCCTTATCTCTTACTTTGTGGCCTTTTTTCGTCTTAGAAAAGATTGATGCAGGTGTGGGCGATAATTCTCAATGCAGCAGAAACACTCCTAAGGGGTTTTCTGTTTATGGCTTTTTTCCAATAGTACAAAACCGTAAAGTTTTCTTAGTGTGTTATAAATGAAGGGGAAATGAATATATAGCTTTTGCTGGTTGTTTAAAAATTACTTTGCATATATTGAGTTTATCATCTCCTAACAACTTATGAAAACTATAAATAATATTTATTATGTTTTTAAATGGTAACAAGATGATAAACCTCATATTTAAATACATCCATTCACTTTATCAATACATTTATTAAAAAATTATCTTATTTGAATTTCATGCTGATAATTTGGATTCGTATATAGATTTATTTTTATCAGAGATCATTATACATCTTTGAATTTGGTAATTGTACAACATTCTTTGATTTGTGTAGACTATTTGCAGATGTCTTCCTATTAAAATAATATTTTGACATTTCTAGATCGAAGTGCTAGTTTTGATTTGCTCCAGTACATAACCGTAGTCACAACGTATCACGTATCCGTACGTGACTCCACGCACGGCTGCACGTGAGTGGAAATGTGCAACACACCACCGTCCTGCCTCGCTCCCCGACTATTATCAACTCTTTTTTTTTTGCAACAAAATAAAACCTGTTCACAGTTTCGATGATTATCAAAACTCACAGTGCCAAGACGTGCATTAAAGGGGATGACATACTTTCGCACTACCGCACTCTCGTTACTGCCGGGCCCGCCGTGTAATTTCATGGAAATGGAGCCTGCACTGCGCCTAACCACTGCATCCGCGGGCCGATCGGACCGTCCCACGCCCGGGGCCTTCGTCATGGTGCCGGCGACTGAGCGGGTTTTTCTTTTTTTCTTTTCTCCTTTTTTTCGCTCTCGCCGACATCGTCAATCTGTTGCGTATTAACAAAATGAGCGTGACCACTTGATTTGCCGCGTGAGATGACGATGGAATAAGCTCGATAAAATGCGGTATGTGCCGCTAGCAAACGTCGCGAAATGATGCGAGTGCTGTAATTTCACTTTAATGGAACAGTTCAATGCTGTTTCCGTTGTTAGAGGTGCTCGTAGTTGTTTGGAGGTCGAGGGAGAGATGGTCAGAGTGAAGGTTTGTGCCCGGGAAGAAGTAAAACCGACCTCGGTTTGAACGAGCTTTTGTGAGCGAGCCACAGTTTCGATTTAAGTTTAATAAGCTCTACCAATTAACATTTTGGTTCCTGGTAACAATGCAAGTATTGATGGCTGAGGCTATTGGAACTTGAAGTTTGAGGTAAATGTGCAAGAAGAGTGAAAATCACGAGTTTGTACGTCATTGTGGATACGAATGTTTGCATGTTGTCGTTAGTGTGTTGTGTTTAGATGACCTTTCATTTTTCTGTCCCTTATGTGTTGTAAGAGTGTTCCTAGTAATGTATTCCTAGAGGGTGTTAGAAATTCCGGATATTAAATAATAAATAATACTCGTCGATGATGCAAATGGGTATTATTTTTCACCTTTCTTTACAACGAATCTAGTGACAGTCATGAATGCTAGTAATGTTAGTTGTTAACGTTGTAGTATTTCGAAAATATTCAGGACTGTTTGATTCACATCATTGTTTTACATGTTATTTACTACTGTAAAATAGAACATTGTAAACAATTCATCACATGACTAATACACACTTCCGAAAATTAGTAAAAGATTGATCTTTAAATGGTGTAATTTGTACTAAATTTCACCTCTGTAAAGTTACGAAACGTGCAATGAAAAGAAATATGCATTGAATTTCAACATAGACCGAAAACCTTTAAGTTTGTTAGATTCTCCCTATGCGTTTTATTTTTTAAAATTGTTACTCCGCAATATTTTGGTGAATTCAACACTTTAGTGTCTATAACCATTTCTAGGTAGCACACACATCTCCTGAAAATATTGTATTGGAGAAACTTGAATTAGGGTGCGAATTTGAAATTTTCCCAGGAGTGCCCTATATTTTTGAAAAAGAAGCGAATCATCAGAGGTGTTACGACAAAAATAATAAATAACCGTTTTTTAATACTAAATGTTGATGTGAAGAATAATATATACATATGTGACTTCCAACTAGCCGGGTTTTAGTAGACCAAGGATCATTACCAAACTTACCAACCCAAGTTTTCCTATCAAACTCCCTTCATTTGGATTCCTTGATAAAAACGCTAATGGGGGAATCAAAAATGACACACGACTTCACACTTTTCTAGCAGGTGACATCCCAGCACTCTACCAGAGGGCGGAGGCGATCCTCGACAAACCCCCTTCCACCCGCCAGTTCACATCCTGGCTAGAACAAGTTCTCATCTACAGTCCGATTTAAATGAAGTGACTTGTGACAGATCACCAGTCGTAGTTATTCAATCGGGAGCATCAGTACCAAAAATTAAAGTCGAAACGAAGCTCCTGTTTGGATGACGGCGTCCGACTGATGATCTGTCACAAGTCACTGTATTTAAATCTGACAATAGAACTGAGATCCAAGGAGGGATGGCAACGCGGATTGATTGATTAATTGATTCGTGTTTCCGGGCACGTCAACTGCTTTAATTAATTAGTCCCGTTAGTGTAGTGAATGTTTTTTCTCCGGAGATGGCGGTGATCTTCCTCCGCTAGATGCCGAGATCCGGCGCCGACCTACCGTCGGCTAGTGGGGTTTCCCCCTAGCCAGGACTCTCCCACCAGCGGGGCACCGCCCCAGCCGGGACAAGCTCTAAGCACCCGACCGGTCTCCCGGGATATGTGGTAGTGTAGTGCATGTTAGTGTGTGTGTGTGTAAGGGGAGAGGATAGGACAAGGAAGAGGAAGGAAAGATCGCGCGCGGTCCGTGGCTCGTTTGTTAGGGTACTGCTCCGTCATTCGCCTGATGGTGATCGGAGAAACCACGGAAAACTACCGATCAGAGCAGCCGGCCGCTAGAATTCTCCTCCAGACAGCGACTGAATTCGACCTAGCTGGAAAGCTAGTGTCGAAAATCCTGCCGCCGTGGGGAGTGGGAACCTAGGACCTCCCGGTCAGTGGCGCTGCAGTTGATGCACTGAGCTACCGCTCTCGGTGGCAACGCGGGGATGGCTGGTGGTAGATCCTCTAAACAAAGTGTTTACGCTCGGCCTCTCGCGTCGATCGGCTGCATCCTCAGGGCGCGCGTTCCATTTTTCCTGTTGGGCGCTGATGCAGCGGAAAAAGCGCGGGCGGCGGCGGAGGCGGCTGAGCACGTTGGGGCAAGATCCAGAAAAGCTGGCCAAAATATGAAAACGTTATCCAAATTTAATGAAACTTTGTGTACGATGATTTTTAGGCACGCTGATTACGATTCCAGTGCCAAAATTTAAAAAATGGTGGGTCCAATATGGTGGATTAAAAATTGAAAAAGTCTAAAAATGTTTCAATTTTCATAAATATTTGTAAACGGGTTTTATGGTTTGTCTGACTTAGATTCCGATGTAAACATTGCAAAAAACAAAATGGTGGATCCGATATGGCGGATTAAATATTAAAAACTTGTAATAATGTTTCAATCATCAGAATTATTAGGCTGCACGAAATGCAGAATAGCAGCTAATAACAGCTTTTTTTGTCATTTCAATGGATAAATATTAGAGAATGAAGTTTTTACAAATTTCGTTGTTGAACTCTGTGGAACTTATAACTGTTTTCTACTTTAAAAAAAACAACAAAAAACACATTGTATCATTTTGTTTCAACATTAGTCAAGTAATTTTGACGTGTTTCTTAAGTATTTGTGAGACATTTAAACGTTGTATTCTCTATCACGATTTTCGTCCATTTTGAACGATGAATGTTGCTCAAAACCGAAAACGTTTACGTGTGTTCAGAGGAACGGCTTTTTTACGATCTTTGTGTCGTGTTACAGCTGCTCTCTCAACGGCCACATTTTCAATGATGCAGAACGTCACTTTGAAGTCTCGGACCTTTGCTAACCATGGAATTAGACACTCTGGAAACCAGTCTACCCAACTGCTTCCTTAATATTCCCTAAATAATTTTCCGGATTCGGTGATATAACGGTCAGCGTACCGGACTGTTGTATCCGAGTTTGCGGGTTCAAACCCGATCGAAGCCGTGGAATTTTAATGACGAAAAAAATCCCTCGTACGTCTTCCTTCGGAGGGGAAGTAAAGCCGTCTGTCCCATGTAGTATATTTACTAGTAAAAGATCCTCAAGCCTAAAAGAAGCCTCTGAGCAAAATTGAGATCCGTCTGTTTCGTCGGCCAAGATAATACCTCCTTTCTCCGCTAGGTGGTGAAAGGAGCGTAGCGAAATTTGCGTGGTTAGACGGAAGAGCGGGCCTGATGGCCCGAGTCTCGCCACGTAAAATAAGGCATTAACTTGACTTAACTCCCTATATCAAACTTTTGGCCATCTTTTCGTGATCTGGCCCCAATGTGCGGCGGCGCGAAAGGAGTTAGAACC
>BLKR01016673.1:0-22503 GCA_011170035.1 Teleogryllus occipitalis | reverse complement strand
ATTCATTCATTCTAGTAACAGAACACATGATAAATGCTTGTGAACGGATGCACTAAGCGGACGTGTTTTGTCTCAAAATTAATTGCACTTCCGCATTTCGCCAACTTAAAATATTACATAAAATTAACTGTAGGTGAAGATAAGAATGCAAAACAATCTTCGCAACCCCACATAATAGTTCAATATGCTTATAAATATTTCGGTTCAGGATTAAGTAATTTTCGCCGACAGGCGTTGGGGCTCGAAGTATTGCTGGGCTGAGCCGTTATCTTCCAACTGCTCTCCAAGGTGAAATTGTCAGATGCGAAAAGATTGAACTAAAATTCCTGGAAGAATTACAGCTTTCTGTCAGAAAATCAGAATTCCATTTGCAGCAGGTAATCACTATAATTTAAAAACATTTTATTGAAGAACAAACACCTAACATTGACACAGATATTCTTTCTGTTCATCTGATTACAAATACAAATAGAAAACAGTTATAATTTTCTCGTATTATTGGTAATGGTTACGTAATATATTACAAATGTTACACTACTAACACTTCATTTTTCTAATAAAACTCTTTAACAAAACAACGGGTGAGACACTCCTAAATATATCATTATTGTAATCCTTTAACATAAATAAACTCTCACTTAATAAGTGATTTCAAACTCATTGGTCACATACAAAAATATTCAAAACAAAAAACAATTGTGTGGATTAGGATTTGAAGCCCAGATCTTATGCACTGCAAGTAGCCAACTACACTGCGATTCTCCTCTAAAGAAGTCACTTATGCACTATTTTGAATATATACAATGTTCTTGACACCAGAAAATTATCTGGAAAATTCGCCAAAGCTATTGGTATTTTGAGACAAAATTGTAAATGAAATGTATTTTAAAATTTAATATTTAAGAACTGATTGCATTAGGAAATAAATCTCTAACTTGTATATTGAAGGTGTTCGAAAATATTTAAATATTGTCACCATATAACTCAAACTTTTACGATAACTACACGTATTTGAAGAAACGTGTACACGAGATGATTTAAAAATCTAATAGTGAAGAACAAATTGCATTAAGAAAGAAATCTGCATATTATCATTAGGCTAACACAGTGTCTTCTTCAGATAAGACTTACAGAAGTAACTAATGCACTAAAAACTGTCACACTAGGAAGTAATCGTTTCGGTACATTTTTCAGTTTTAGAGACAGATAATTTTGTCATAGAATTGACTTAAATGTTTCAACTTTTCTCTATAATAAGGAACCAAAAAAGTTTACTCATTCGGGTTCTCATATAGAACCCCAGAATTATAATGAAACTTGAATGCCTCTTTGAAATGTTTTAGAAGAACATAACGTCTAGAAATAGGACAGCTAAAAATTTCAGAGCCATTGTTTTGAATATTTACTTCAACAGTTTTTGCAAAATTGTCATTAACCTTCATGTTACAATTTTCTTAAACCATTCAAGCAACATTACCAATTACTTAATTTCTTGCAATTATTAATCAGTCAAGAGTCTCGCACGAGAAATTTGAAACAATTGAATGTTTCTAATCTTGAAAACTTTTAACTTTACAATGGAAATGAAATCTTTACTGAATTTTTAATCGTCACATTGCACAGGTTGCGATATCTCATTGGCATTATTTCTGTTATCTTCAGCGTCGCTGACTAGGCGGTCCTAGTGTTCGAGTCCCGCGGGGCGGATATTCGACTCTAATTACATATCTAGGACGAATTTAGCCGCGTCCTAGGCATCTGCGACCTTCCGCGTCCTAACCCCAGTTACCAACGTTTCAGACGCCATTGTATGACCATCCTCTTGAACGAATCGGACCTCTTCTATCGGACAGCCAAGTACTTGATTACAAAAGCCTCATTTTTTTAAAACTAAGGCCTAGCAATTAAAAGAATTTGCAAAAATTCATAAGTGTTCTGAGATGAAGGTTTAAGATTTTTTCGTGCCTGAGGCGGTGTTGTAAGACACAGGAAAACAGGTCTGGCAAATCTGGGTTCAACCTGTTCCCCTTCCACACGTCCCCCACTTATCCTTCATTTGTGACAAAATTTTCTCATAAACTGTCAGAAAACATCGTCTTTCCTTAGCATATGATATACTTATGCAAAGGATTAGAAAGATTAAAAAAATATTTTTAACTAAATTCGAAAATCAAAATATTACTGACTGTCTCAACAATGTATGCAAATGTATAATAAACACTAAAATAAATTCACAGAACTGTTGCACACATCTTCAAAGTATATTTAAATATAAGGTGAAGTAAAGGCGGGAAAATGTTTTTTATTTTTGTAACTGCAGCCCAGTTGTTGAAAATATCTAAAAAATATTCGAAACCATTTGTGTTTTAAGAGGAACGTTTGAGATTTTTTCGAGCATGTTCCGTGTTTCTAAGACTCAATATAAATTATTTTTTTTTATTTCTTTTTGAAAAATATTTTTTTGTGTTTGAATTTGGGTTTGAGAAAATATCAAAAAATATTTTTCTGATAGTATAAATTGTCTTCTTATTATCATATTTTTGAGTTACATAAAATAGTGTTCAGTTGTCGAAAAAAATTAAAATTGAAAAACCCGTTTTTGCTTCTAGCGGGGAGTGGGACGAGGAACGGGAGCTAGAAAACTTTTCAAAAATATTATTTTGATGTTAGAATTATCATGTGACCACTTATACGTCATTTGGTTTTGGGGGAACATTTTACCAACTTATTCGGGGGTACCCTTCGGGGCTATTTTACATGAAGCCATCCGGACATTTTCAAAATATTTCTCAAAATTTTCTGAAAACCGGCTCTAAATTATTTCTTTAAATTTCTTGCAAGAATAGAGTAACCTACACTTATAAAGGTGGCATAGGTACGATTTTCACGGTTAACTCTGAATTTTCGAAAATTGCAAAAGTTTTAATTTATTACGGTGTCTTCCTACAACTATAAAATTGAAGATGGAGGTTTTTCCTTCAAATGAAATTCATTTGAAGTTCTTAAATAGTTCTTTTAATAAGGTCATGTAGACTTTTTTGACACTTTTAGTAGTTTGCGTGCAATATTTGCAATTTTAAAAAATAACAAAAACAAGATTTTCTCAAAAACTTCAATAATTTACTTCAAATTTTGGGTTGGGGTAATGCCAAATGTACCCTATAAGATGACATAAACGCCATGTTTCTCTATTCTTTTGTTTTTCAAAAATTATAAAAATGTACTTTTTTTACTTGTCTCTCACGTCAGTAATATTTACATTAGGGGCGATTTCTTCACATTGTCATGTAAATAAGTACATGTTCTTTAACTGATGTCAAATATAGTTTCTTGACAACTCAACAGTTTTCTGTGAAAATGAGCTCAAATTTCCGCATTTTCAGAAACGCTCAAACGCCATTTTCTCAGAAATGGCTAGAAATTTTTTCTTCCAATTTTTCCAACGGATAGTGGTAATAACACTGTTTAATACGGCGTAAAGTCCATTTTGGTGTATTCTTTTGTTTTCAAAAATTATTCAAATGTAATTTTTTTAAAATAACTCTCACGCCGTTAATGTGCACATTGCCATCGATTTGTATACATTATTGCATTTGCGAGTGGAAGGGCTTCAAATGACTTTAAACGAAGTTTTTCGAAAACTCAATAGATTCCAGTGAAAAAGAGCTTCAAATTTGGCATTTACAGTAATGTTGAAATGCCATATTCTTAAAAACGGCTTCAAATTTTTCAATGAAAATTTGTAATTAGGACCAGGTTTGACTTTTCTTTAGTATTCTTGAAATAATATTTCAGTTGCACTATTAGGAAAGCGAAAAGTTGAGAAAATGTCAAACAAATGTACTTTGGGTGACGATAGGTGGCAGCTGGCAAGAAGATGGAGTCAGACCGTAAAGCCAGTCCACACCAAGGAAATTAGAAAACATTACTACGAGAAAATATGTGCCATTCTGTAGCAGCACTAGTTCAAATTATCGTTCTCCATGTCGTCGCGGCAGGAAGTATATTCCTTCTCGAGGGACATGAATCTATAACTGATTTGCCCTTGAAAATAGACTTTATTACATCGGAGCGAATATTTTCTTATCAATTCTGGCCAAAAACGCCCATTTCTTTCTGTATTCAGAATTCTACTTGTTTGTGGCTTAGTGTAAGAATCTCAGAATTACAAAAACCACACAATACACTTCTCCCCGTGGCACCGCACACTCAGTTTTTAACTGTTATTGACGTAAAATTAAATAAAATAAAATAAAACATTTCCCGAAGGCTGTATTATTTCTATCAAGTTTCTTACATTCTCTTTGCAGTATATATTTCATTTTACATGATCCTCATATTTATGCATTATCACAATCCTCTGAAGATACAATTTCTTTCTCCTTCCAATAGATCTAACATTATAGATATGGGGATAATCAACCACAATAGTAAAAATAAATAAGATATATTTATTTTATATAAATATTTATTTTATATAAATATTTATATTTATTTTATATAAATAAGATATATTTATTTTATGCCCAAAAGTACCATTCGGGAACAATTTTCCATCCTCAGGGGATCTCTAACAAAAAGGAAAAATTGAGTTATTAACATAAAGAGGAACAGTGGTATAAAGAATAAAATAGACAAAAGAAGTGAAATGAATAATACAATGATAACATTTTGAAAAAATAATAAACAACATTGAAATAACATACAATGATATTATTTTTTGCCCGTTGTCCATTGCCAGGCTGTGCCAGCATTGCTGCTGACTCTCCAGCTTCTCTGACCGGGAGGTCCTAGGGTTCGAGTCCCGAAGCTAACAGACTTTTCGACAATAGCTAGATAGCTGTTTATTTCAGGGGATGTCTGAAGAGGTATTCTGGCGGCTGGCTGCTCTGATCGGTAGTTTCCCGTGGTTTCTTCGATCAATATCAGGCGAATGCTGGAGCAGTGCCCTAACAAACGGGCCACACATCGCGCGCTATCTTTCCTTCCGTGTCTTCCTTGGCATATATTCTCCCCCTACACACACACACGCCCACAATTGCAAGGGTTACCTCATCATCCAGCAGAAAAGGGATATCGCTGCCTCCTGGAATAAAACATTTACTATACTAACGGGACTAATGACTAAAGCAGGTGACGTACCCGGAAACAACAAATGATCTATCCGAAAACTTGACAGTACTACTAATGAGAGGAACTCATTTATTATTCTCGTCTGCGAACTAGGATTGACATTGTTAAGGACACATTCTTCTGGCCAATTTTCCTCTCCAACGCTGCCATTTTATTTCCCCTCATATGACAAATAAGCATTTGAGTACACAGGAGGTAAATATGCTTTGCGTGCATCGATGACGAACAGCAGTTGCGATCTATGTAATGCTTACGCGTGGGATCTGCTCCTCCAAGTACACACGCCAACGCGAACCTTGGTATGATCACGTCCTGCCTTGTGGAACACCTGAATGTGGGTGCATGAGAGTGCGTATGTTTATACAGGTGACAAACCCACGATCCGGAGACCAATATAAGGAGGCTCCTTTGCTGTCTCCATCTATCGCTTGTGATAATCTCCCTGCGCATTATCCGTCAACATGGCTCGCTGTCTCGTCATTCTGGTTGCCTTCCTGGCGTTGCAGGTGCGTACATGTTAATTATTTGCTATATTTGCATAAAAAATTACTGTATAAAACATTTGGTGCGAAAGAAAACTTATATTAATTAATCACCTAAAAATAAAAAAATTATATCCCAGCATCTTTTGGATTGAGCGAAACAACTAAAAATTGCGATTGAAATGGGAATCAATTTAGTACGAAAATTGGGCAGTTACACTTAATGTGATGTCATTTGCGAGGCTTCCAGTTCCTGAAGTTCACTAATTGCAACAAATTTTATTGTTGCAATAATAAAATATTCAAAAATTCTAATAAATATTTTATTAAGATTTTTCATTTTAGTTTTTCAAATTGATATAAGGTGTAGAAATGAGTTACAGTCTAAGAAAGACACTCGACTTCGATAGGTGTCAATTTTGCTTCCCGGTTTACTGCAATGTATGTATAACGACTGCGATGTGATTGCACATGGATTGTGTGATTAGGAAGTGATTGAAAATTTCGTATGCCCACATGAAAGTATGAAACTTCCAACATTGTAACATTAAAATTAGAGACATGAATGATACATACGATATATTCTACAGTAAAGATCTCACGCCGAATTCGTAGCGATATATTGTAGTGTTTTTTTTTCTTTTTCAAAATTTAGGTTAAAGTTATATGCTTGGATAGGCAGTATTGTATTTCAATTCACCAGTATCATCTACACTAATTTCAAGTAGTCTTCCAAGATTTCTGGCTACTTTTATAATATGGTAATTTACCGTAAAGGAAACGATTTGCTTCTTTATTGAAAACATTCATATTCATTCAGAAAACATAGTATTATGGTTCTCTTGTGGTAATTTGGCATTATCCGGCTGAGTAAATTCTTGTGTTCCTTGAATCCAGAAAGTCGTCTGATAGTTTCCTTTTCAGAGAAACATCAAATGTAAGCCCGAAACCTTTTAAAACCGTTTTAATATTCAGGTCAAAACCGTTATTTTTTATTAAATTTATTGCTGGAACCGTAACCGAATGGAACGATTTTAGTTTTGATTTGTAAAAGATCTTCATATTTTGTTCCAATTTGTTATGCTGAGTTTGTTTTCGAGAACCGTCACATAGTGTAAATTTTATTTACAGGTGTTCCTTGTAGAAATTAAAAATTATTAGTATTTAATTGTAAAACAATGGTTGTAATAACTCACAAATAAATAAATAAAATGTTCTAAAATCCGATTCAAACGGTGCACTCGTCACTACGTCAGCCACATCGCACAGTGACAGTTAATCCTTGATACGTTCTCCAATGAAAATATAGGAAAATCGTGGGAAACGTTTCGAAACCTAAACGGAAACGATTTGGTATCAAAACCTGAAACTAATATCAGAGAGTTTTCGGGCTCGTGGGCCGTGGTCCAATTGGCGTTGAAGGGCCAAACGTTCCGTCCACGACTACGGAGGTCAACCTCACTGGCGACAGGGTCACGGGCGCAATATCCGGGGCGTCGGCTGGCTGACGACTGGCGATATATGTCAGTCAGTCGCCAGCCACCTGCCGCCCCAGATACTGCGCCCTCTACCCTGCCACAGAATAGGTACGACACAGAAAGAAACGCAACCGTGCGTCGATGTGATGCGCATGGTCGCCATATTGAAAGTGTGTAAACTGCTGTAACGTGTTGTGTGGTGAACAGCCTTCTATTTCTGTTTTACTCGTTGTCTTTGGTGTGTGAGTGTGTAACTAGCGAAAACATACGTAACCCGAGGGGACATTTGCTAATTATAGGCAAATATTAATATCGCATGTAGGCAAATATTAATAAAAATATAGATAAAAAGGTAAATAATTATAAATACATAACTAGTAGTGCTACAGAATGGCACAGACTTTCTCGTATTAGTTTTCTATTTTCTGTCGTCTTGGATAGTTTATCGGACTTGCCAGATACTCTAGCCTGCTGCCATCTATCTCCGCCCAAACCACTTTTTTTTTTAAAATTCTCAATTCCTTGGTTTTCTAATTGTAGAACCGAAATATTGCTTTAAGAACATTAAAGAAGAGTAAAAACTCGTCCTAAATGACAATTTGGAGCCGTTTTTAAGAAAATATCGTTTAAGCGTTACTGAAAATGTGAAATTGAAGCCCTTTTTCACAGAAAATTTTTGAGTTTTCGGAAAATTTTATTTGAAGCACTTCAACTCACAAATGCAATAGTGTTTACAAATCGCTGGAAATGTACATATTAACGATAGTGAGAGATATTTCAAAAAAATTACATTAGTGTAATTTTTGAAGAAAAAAAAACAAAATAATATATCAAATTGAATTTTATGTCATAATAAATAGTGCAATTAGCACTACTCGTTGGAAAAGTTAGAAGAAAAAAATTGAAGCCGTTTTTGAGAAAATGGTGTTTGAGTTGAACTCGTATTGATGTTAATAACTATTCAGTGAATCTGGAACGTTATTTGAAACTGTTTCATGCCTTGCTTTTAACATCTCCAAACGTATGGTTTTCTTCCACAGGCTACCTCAGATGCTGCGCTCTCTCTCTCTCCGCAAGCATGGTTTCAACAACTTGTGGACCAGGCAAATACACTGAGGCAACAGATTGACAATACTATCGCAAGCATTGAAGAAAACATTGTTAACAACACGGATGCGATCGTCACGAAGATCCACGACGATATCCAGACAGTTGCCAACAACGTGAGGACCGAGGTGGATTCGGTGGTCTCCAAGTTCGTAGCAGCTGGCAAAAACGTAGTCGAATGCTCTGAGAAAGTTCCCTCGGAGGTCAACGAACTTGTATCTAACATCTCTACAAGCGCTTTGAATTGCGTCGCTAGCGAAGTTAAAGTAAGTGAAGGTTAACAGATTTTTTTCAATGTCCCCCGGTGCAGGCCAGTGTGTTTTTTCTTAAGCTTTCCAGTTTGGTCCCTTCAGGAGCAGAAGAACCCTTTAGAACTTCTGAGACCCCTGGCGCATTCGAAAATGAGGCCCCCAACCATTTTACATAATAATAGTTTTCATACAATGCCACATTCACTCACCCATTCTCTCTCTCTCTCTCTCTCTCTCTCTCTCTCTCTCTCTCTCTCTCTCTCTCTCTCTCTCTCTCTGCATATATATATATATATATATATATATATATATATATATATATATATATATATAGAGAGAGAGAGAGAGAGAGAGAGAGGTGGTATTTTGCTGCAAGTTACCCATTGCGATAAATGTAAAATTAATAATAGTACCGTTGAATAGAGCGAGAAGAGTTGGATAAGTAAGCACAGTTTTCTTTATTTAGCAATAACTGAAAGCAATAAAAGAAATTGTGTTTCCCAAATTTGCGAAAATATAATAGTCGTAGTCAGCGTCAACGACGCTGCACGGAATCAAACAAACAGCTATTTGTAAAAATCTAGTTTGCCTATAGAGCTACAACTCCACAAAAGTTCCTTTGATACCTATGGGACTCTGCAAACAAAATTTCTTCAAAATGCGAGATGGTGTAGTGGAGCACTTTTCCAAAATTTGATTAAAATGACCATTTTAATCTCCAGAATAACTTTTTGCGTCGTGTTCAAAAATTGCACTATAATACCTCCAAAACAACTTTTTACTTCATGTTCAACAATAGCTTTCTAAGTCGGAATCAGTACAAGATGTGTTTAATGAAGGACATTTCTTAATGAACAAGTTACTATTTTTCATTTATAACAAAAATAAAAATCCGCCGTTTTTTCGCGCAGCATTACAAAATTTTCTCTATACGTACGTATATTACTCCGTATACGTACGTATACGAGAAAGTAAAAAGGATTGCACTTGGAGTTAGAAAGATAATGATATCAAAATTATATCATTTTCCGAAATCTTGAGTGGCATCTTAATATAACCCTCCCACATCTTGTGGCAACCTGCATTTGAACCCTACCTTAGTGTACACGAAGAAAAAATTGAGCCTTTTTGAGAAAATAGTTTTAAATGACCTATATTTCTCGCACAATGACCTGAAAAATACTCATATTTTCGAATTGTTTGTACATGGCCAAGACCTTTCTTTCAAAATTATAGTTTCAGAAAGACGCCAAAAAAGTTAGAAACTTTGCAATTTTCGAAAATTCGGAGAGTTCAATGAAAATCTTATCTACGCCAGTTCTTAAGCGTACTTTCCTATAGACGAGAAAACAATTTAATTACAGCTCTAGCCGAGCCATTTTTGAGAATATTTCTTAAATGTTGTAGACTTCATGTAAAGTACTCAAAAATAAAATATTAATTTGTCCGTTTGAAATTCTCAGAGTCTCAAGTTCGTCAGATTGATCGGGCAATATCAATTTTTAAAAAAATTGTCTGAACGATTTAGGATCTAGCTTTAACCACAGACGAACGAATACACAGACGTTTTGCCATCAACCAATTTGTCAGATTCAAGGACCCACAAAACGTGAATTCTGACTGATCAACGATTTAGCGAAAGAAAATTACTTCATAGAGAAAAAGAGTTATTAGATTTTTCGATAATCAGGGCCCTACAAAACGAGTTTTTCTTCATTTACTTCGTATAGGAAAAAGATGTTTCAACTTTTTATATATCAGGGCTTTACAATATGAGTTTTTCTGATGAATAATCGTCACATTCCGCTGCAGAATTGAAATACTTTCCCTCTACTATGTAAGTACGTAGTATGGCGAAAACGTAACTAGTGCTACTAAACAGCACATACTTTCTGGCATATTTCGGAATTTTCGAAAATTCAGAGTTCAAAGAAAATTAGACCTGCGCAATTCTTATGCATCCTTTGCTCTATCCGTGAAAAAAAAAAGGTGTCGTTTTTGAGGAAATGTTTTTCGGTAACTTGCATTAACTTCAAACAGAAATTACGCGAAAATTACTCGCGTTTTTAAAATGTACATTATCATTTCTAAATATCATATTCTGGAACAGATTTAATTTAAGATAGAAATCCCTAACTTCAATATTGTATTTTTGCAATTTTAATTTTTTGAAATGTTTGGAACTACAGAGAGTTCGCCGAAGATGGAATTACTTTTACAATTCTTTGACACATTCAAGGAGAAAAATAAAAGAAAAAAATTGAAGACATTTTTGAGAAAATAATTGTTTAAAATTGTCTATATTTCACGAAAAATTACGCAAAAACTGCTCACATTTTCGAAGAATTGTACATAATCTTCCTTCAAGACCTGTAATTGAATCACAGATTTATTAATAAAAAATGCTATGTTCAATATTGTAGTTGTAGGAAGACGCAGAAAACAATTTAACTTTTGCAATTTTGGAAACATCTAGGAAATATCGAGGATGGCAATGAAAATTTGATCTGCACCATTCTTTAATGCGTTCTTTACTCTATCCATGAACAAACTTCAATAAATAAATTTTGGAGCCATTTTTGAGAAAAAATATGTTGGGACTTCATGCAAAGCACTCCCAAAAATACAAATATTCGCTTCAAACTTGCAGGACCTCTAGTTCATACAGATTGATGGGGAAACACCAATTTTTGGGGAAATTATTTGAACGGTTTAGGCGCTAGCGTTGACCACAGACAGCCGTTTTGTCATCAATCTATTTTTCGGTATCAAGAACAAACAAAACATGAATACTGACTACACAATTTTCTATATGCTACATTAAATAGCATACACTTCCCACTTAAAGGCGTGGTAACTTGGTATATTCTAGGCATTGTCGGATCCCCTGGGTTCCCTAGACTTCCCCATAGGACCAAGAAGTTCATTTTCTGCATTGACTGCCAGCAATGCTAAATTGCTCCATCGTAATTTACAAATTGTGTGTAAATCTTAATAGAGCATCTGAGAGCGATTAACGAGATAGTCAGTAAATCTCCCCGAGACATGATCCCCAACGTCTTGAGGGCACTGACTGTTGATCGTAGCATAGCCCCAGAGGTTCCAACCACCACAGGCAGGATTCTGGCGTTGGGCACTCCATGAAGTTGGGCTGCCAGGGGAATGACTGGTTGGTACTTTACCACTTTTTTCCTCCCCTGCTTTTAGAAGGTTAGACCTATCCTCGTGGCGGACAGTCACATCGACCACATGGACCCCCTCCCGGCTGTTAGAGAATGTCATTTACTACATGAAGCTCATGTTTTATCCACATTTTCTTTACCAGATTCCGTCAAAAAGAGTTTTTCTTTGAAAAAATCGCCGTTTTCCGGCGCACGATTACAATATTTTCTCTTCTTACGAAGTAAGCCGAGAAAATAAAAAATCATACTGTGAAAGTGTCATTTTTTGTCGAATTTATAAGAAATTCCGAATGGATATTGCCCCCTTCCATCATGAAATATTTTCTCGATCCCTTGACCGAGAGTGCACATAACAAATTAATATTGGTGTGTCATTTTGGCAGGATGGCAAGAGTCTTGTCAAGGATCTCATCGACAGAGGAGAGGAACTTAACAAGACCATCGGTGACCTGCAGGCCCAAATGACTGAGTGCAATACGAAAGGGTTAGGCACCGTGGTTTGCGATATCGAGGTCCTGACCACTGCCGCCAGCACGATCTCCTCTGACTCCGTGGCGATCTTCGGCGACATCACACAGGCCGTGGCTCTTGTTTCCGGCTTCCAGATGAACGTCAATTCCTGCGAAACTGCCGTCTTCGCGAGCGTGCCCACCCAAGGGCAGGCTTTGCTCAGCAAGGTTACGAGTTGCTACACTGGCCAGTAAATTGTGCGTGCTCATTGCTATATTCGCATTGTGAGATTCCTCCTGTCAAGCTTCCCTACCTGAATTAGCTAACCCGCATTCCTAACGTACCAGTAAATGTCTTTTCCATTCTGTGTGATCAAAAAAACGAGTTAAATTTGTCGGAATGAACATGTGAGATATTATGTGCTGAAAATTAAACATATCAAACGAATTTTGTTTTCTTATCGTCGTTCTTCCATCCTTTATATTATAACGAATGATCATTTATTTTTATAAGGATATTTATTTGATTTTCATTTATTTAATTCACTAAATTTGACAATTGATTTAAAAATTATAATATATAAAATAATTATAATGAGTAAACACTACTACATGAACAATAACATAAACTAAAAAAATAGTATATATTATCTGCATAACAGTTATAACCCTTAAGTTCTTAGCCTTAAAATATTGCTATAAAGGTATGAACTTCAAACATGTTTCAATAAAATGTTCTTTTAATAATTTAAAATATAATTTGAAGAAAATAAGCATCTAGTACTGTAACTGAACAGTGAAATCTGCCTTAAACATAAACGTGGCCAATAGTTCCTGCGAGAATTAAGGAATTGGTGACTATGATCATTAGTACCCTAGTAGGTAGTACATGTTATATTCTGGGAGGTGACGGGTGCTTTTGGATTTCAAAATGATTTCATGCGCTGATATTGCTGAAATATCTTGATTAGTGAATGACATTAAATCAAAAAGATATATTTTTAACAATGAAGAGAATTTGACGATTATCTGGGGATTGTGCAACCCTGCCACCGTCCAAACTAAGCAAGAGCCACAATATCAGTATTGCCAAGGTGTACCACCAGCATTCCTCTCCGTATTAGTTAAATCAAAATTGTGATAATTCAGCAATCAGAATTCAAGTTTATTATTAAATTTATTTGTACAAATCGAGAAATATAGCACAAGAATTTATACAAATGAAGAATTTTTACAAAAGAGTGATTTAAGAATATCTACTTTACGACCAAACGACATAAGTCAAAGTGTGTAATTAAGCATTAACAACTAAACAAATGTGCAACCATATAAACAATATCTAAGTACAATAAATGGTAAAAACATTTAATTAAAGGTACTATATTGAATAAAATATAGTTGGTGAATGTAAAATAAAAGAGAGAAAGTTACAATCACATACAAATTATAAAATACGATTGGTAATAGACCAAAACAAAATAAGACATATTTACATACCCAGCAGCAAAATAAAACAAAATTACAAATATTTCCCTTACACCCAATTTTTATTCAGAATGTCGCGTGGCGACATGCAGCGGGCGGTGGTGATCCATCTGGTCATTTATCCCCCCCCCCCCCCGCTATAGAGCGATTTTCCTAAGGATGAGCCAAAGTGACAGCTAGTGCTGGCAACATAATTGAAGGTTCTGTGGTCGTGGTGCCCTTGAGCCCATTAGACTCCCTTTCTGGAATTCGTTCGTTTCCAGTTGGCTAACATGTAAATAGCTTCCACACTTCCTTTTGTGGTGTCCTTGTCCGACAAAAATATAGTGCGCTTCTAAAACTAATTGATATTAGGAAGTGCAGTGTTATGTGCTCTTCTGTAAAAAATATTTTTTTCTTTATATATTACATTGAATTTACTTTTTGTGTGATAAATATTATGTTTATTTTAAAACCGAGACTTGAATGCAAGATACGTACCGGCGCACGTGTTTCCGGTTTAAAATCATTTTTCTTTCTATTGACATTCGTGGCAGTTTTCTTTTATTGATTGTGAGAGCACGTTAAGAGATTTTCCACATACGTAATTAAATTTAAATATTTCCCGGACTCACGTATGTGCATAGACTTCAGCGAAACTGTTAGACTTCTGCATAGGGATGTTTTCACAGGAGCCATTAGCACTTTACGAAGGGACGTGACTGAACAGCTGTCGCGGCGGAGGGATACTTCTCTGAAATACATGTGATGTTCACTTGTTTTCGCGAACTGTCACTTTGGCTCATCCTTAGGATAATCGTTCTATACCATAGCGAAGATAATCGGGTCCCTCCGGCGTCTGCATTCACTAATGTTGCACCTTCCATCGTTCACCGCAGGGGGAGTCGCGGTGATGGAGGTAGCCGCGATTTCATGTGGAGAGTTGTAGACGACCACCCGTACACTTAGTTTCACGGCGGCACTCACGTCGTTAGCTTCAAGGTGGAGGCAGTGAATAGGCGATGCTAAGCTCCTGTGGAATGTACAGAATGAAGTCCGGAGGGAACTTGATACCACCCGTCAGGATGTCCAGATTCTGGCGATACTCAAGTCAACAGCCTAAATGTGTAGGCAGTGAGGAGATGGGAAGGGAGCTCCGCGCCGCTCGAACCTTAGTTCGAGAGTGTGAGTAGCGCATTGTTTGAACAACGGTACTAGCCTGTATAGCTAGGAACTCTTAAGGTGACACGGCTGCCCGACCCAGGCATTCTATGGGCAGGTTACGGTGAAGGTCAACTGCGTTCTGGCTGGACCCAGATACTAGTCCAAGGGCGTACTTGTATGTCTGCGGGGGGAGCGGATAGAGGCTCACGCCTAGGTACCCACCCCGGGGTGAATTCTCCCTGGTAAAGTACAAGTGCCGACCTGGATGGCCGAGGTGGCGAAGAGCGAGTACCGACTCAGCGCTTCGGTCCGAAGGGTCGCGGGTTCGAGTCCCGCCTTGGGCTTGGCTGTTTGTCCCTTGACTTTGTGTGTTGTCGCGGAGGGCCTCGCGTTCTGCTGACCCCAGATCAGAGGAGCCCGCAAGTGTGTTGGTCTAGTGTATGGTCGAATATTCGTCCCATTGGGACGTAAAGGGTAACCGGCTGTTGGCTGGATAAAAGCCCTAGGGAAAAAAAGTACAAGTGCGAGGTAGGCGCACGACAGACATGCCACCTTCCGTCGTTGCTCGACGATGACGCCCAATTGCCACGCCATGACACGCCAACTCTCTCACCAAGATCCACGTTGCCTCGGACGTGTAAGTACAGGTGACACACGGGAGACGAACGGTTTTTAATGAAATAATACTCAGCCAATTTTAAAATTAATGCATGTTTATTCACAAAAAATCAAAGCTCATTTTTTGCCATCTTAGTTAACACACGTTTTGGCACACTATCTCACGTTCTGGCAGTGTTCCTTGGCCTCCCAGATCTCCCGACTTATCAGTGTGTGAGTTTTTTCTGTGGGGATACCTCAAGAGTTGTGTATGTAACCAAAAACCACGAAATTTGGACGATTTGAAGAATGCAATCATTCAAGAAGTTGCGACCATCCCTGCAGAGATGCTAGTCCGTGTGATGGAAGATTTTCAGAAGAGAATTGAGTCCTGCATTCGAAATGATGGACATCACCTTGACGATATTATTTTTCTCAAACAACTGAAATGGTAGGTAATGAGCTTTGTTAACTAAAATGGCAAATAATGAGCTTTGATTTTGTGTGAATAAACATGCATCGCCCGGGCTCCTGCAAGTCAAGGGGCCCGATGATTGGACTGATGGGAGAGAATTAGTAAAAAATGGAAGAAGAAATTAGAACTTGAGGAAATCGTTCACGTAATTTTATTAGTCGCGGTGCAGTAGTTTGATATTTCATAAAAGTTTCAATCATTTTTTACCTTGAATATTTAATTATAGTCATTACTTATAAGGTAGGACACTATGAAATGAATCAAATGACGCTAACATTAAAATAGGTTTCACTTAAATTCAAATTATACAAGTGATTTTATTAAACACTAACTAACCACAATTTTTTTATAGTTTTTACATTACAGTGGAAATTGGATTATATGATCACTAAATACATTAACTTAGAACTATTGTTTAAAATATATTTAGAAAACTTTTTCTAGATTAAACATAATTTTATTATTTGTTGAAATAAAATAACTCATGGTTTCTTGTTACAACTCTCACATTTTTCATTTTTTTCGGGAGGAGGGGCTACGTTTCAGCATTGCTCCGGTCCCAAAATTGTCTAGCTCCGGCACTGACAGTACGTGTAGTCTAAGGGTTGTCTCTCAATTGAGCCTTTCTTTCCTGTCGCGAGTTGGTATAGGATACCCTCTCTCCTAACAATCACGGCTTAAACAATAATTGCTTCAATCAAATCAAATAAACATGCTTTCAATTGATCAGTGCTCAAATTAAAACAATCTTCAGGAAGTCGATCGTAGAAGTGAGGGACCAAATAGGATAAAGTGGATCCGAAGAGAATTTTATTAAAACGAGGAAGAGACAATTTTCTTGATTTTATGGAAACTGACTTTCTAACATGCAAAAGAGAAGAGCACATTTATGGAGGACTATTGTGGAAAGAACATAGTATTGGCATAATTATCATTAGACTATCGTTAGCGTTTGATAATAAAAGAAAATACGATATCTAAACGTAACCAAGGGAAACATTCGGACGACCTATGTATTTCATTTGATTATGCCCCGCCCGGCCGTATTCAGACGTCAACCAGCTCGCACTGTAATTTTCTTCTGGTTTCTAATGAAGGTAAAGAATGCTGATATGCTGCCCGGACTACGCCAGGTAATCAGCTAATTCCCATTACTCCACCCGGTCAGGATTCAAAAACTTCCAAGAGGAGAGCATCTGTAGGAAGAGAAGTAGTATTTTAGAGAAAAACTTCAAATTAGACTATTTTAAAGTACCTTTTGAAATATTCGTATGCAAATTCTTAGTAATATGTTATGTAATAAATTAACAAAATATATTGTTACGATTCTGGGTGGTGAATTAAAATTCTGGTATTATTTTAACAAAAACGTTTATTATTTTTCGTAACACTATCACTGAAAACACTTGATTTATGTACAGATAGTCTTCACTTGATTATTCTTTACACGTCACACTTCTCTTGATTATTTATTTACACTACACTTCTCTTGATTATTTATTTACACTGTTCACTTTTCTTGTACTGTCGCACAGTCCTAAGCACTGACCACAGTTCGATGCACTGGCCACAGTCCACTGCACTGATCACAGCGCCGGCCGCCGGTCACTGAGCACAATCACTGCACTGCTAATCACCGCGATGCACACACTTCACAGCTCAGCTTCCACTTAAGATTTTAGACTGACTCACGGTCGCCGGCCACCGCGTATTTATTCTCGGCGGGCGCCATCGTGAATTTTCTGGACTTTGCGATTAGCGCCAAATAACACTCTGGGACTAGCTAGTTCGAGGGCCGCCGGCCGATGACGCAATCTGCGCATATAGGTTGTTCGTGGTGGTGCCGGCAGATGACGCAATATTCCTTTCAATACATTTAACTGAGACGATACAAAATAAATTCCAAGTTCCTACGAATTTAGATGTTTGTAGGTTAATTATGCAAACCACGTGTCTCCGAGTCCCTCTCCTTGGAGCTGCCTCTCTCATAAATGCCAGCTGGGTTTAGCTCAGAGCCAACACCGCCGCTGTCTCAGCGATGGCACCGGGAGCGGTAGCTCAGTGCATCAACTGATGTCACTGCAGCGCCTCTTACCGGGAGGTCCTAGGTTCCAGTCCTGACGGCGGCAGGATTTTCGACACTAGCTTTTCAGCTAGGTCGAATTAAGTCGCTGTCTGGAGGAGAATTCTAGCGGCCGGCTGCTCTGATCGGTAGTTTTCCGTGGTTTCTCCGATCAACACCAGGCGAATGCCGGAGCTGTACCTTACCAAACGGGCCACGGATCGCGCGCGATCTGTCCTTCCTCTTCCTTGTCCTATCCTCTCCCCTTACACACACACTTACAATAACATGCACTACACTACCACATATTCCGGGAGACCGGTCGGGAGCTTAGAGCTAGTCCCGGCTGGGGCGGTGTCCCGCTGGTGGGAGAGTCCTGGTTAGGGGGAAGCCCCACTAGCCGACGGTAGGTCGGCGCCGGATCTTACCATCCAGCGGGGGAAGATCACCGCCATCTCCCGAGAAAAAAAACATGCACTACACTAACGGGACTAATGACTACAGTTGTTGACGCGCCCGGAAACACGAAAAAATCAATCAATCAATCAGCGATGACTCTGATCGGGAGGTCCTAAGTTCGAGTCCCGTTGGTGGCGGATTTTGATCAGTAGCTAGATAGCTACTATATCGAATTCAGCTGTTGTCTAGAAGAGAATTCTAGCGATCGGCTGCTCAGATCGGGAGTTTTCCATGGTTTGTTCGACCAATATCATGCGAATGCTGGAGCAGTACCTTAACAAACGGATCACCGACCGCGCACGATATTTCCTTCCTCTTCCTTGACCTATCCTCACCCCTTACACAAACTCACACACTAACATGCACTACATTACCACACATGTCGGGAGACCAGTCGGGAGCTTAGATCTTGTCCTGGCCGAGGCGGTTCCCTGCTGGGGAAAGATACCTGAAGAGGGAAATCCCCTGCATGCCAAGCAGACGTGACGGTGGGCGCCGGCGTTCATAAGAAAGTCATTTTTGCCTTGGGTCTGATCCGGTACCTGCTGTCGTGTAGACCAGGCACAAATTTGTCTTCGTATTGGAATATCCTTTTAGAAGCACTCCTACATCCTCTCCGTGCGCACGGAGAGGATCTTTGAATTTCGAAATACAACACACATCTTGACTGGCAACATGTTTTAAAAACGCAAAATACTCATTTACTTTTGTTTGTTGTACTTTTTTTGTCAGGGTGATTTGTCGATACGGAATTTGAGTGACATGCACTTTTCACCTACTACGTACACACTTACACGGGATTGTGCTTCTCTCTACAGGTGGATAATGTTGAAGGTACTGGGGGTTTTTCTATTGACATTATTTCAGACGAATATGACTATAAAATACATGATTCTCCATTTTGTAATTACTGTCTCCTCTCCTTTTTCCTCCATCGATCTTACTCCGTCAGTACTGATCCAGATAATCGTTCATCGCAAACGACACCTCTCAAAAAGTGTCGTTTCAATGTCGCCAATGCTCTCCTCGGAGAATATGAACCCTTAAATTCACCGCCCTGTCGTCACCAGCTGTCCGGAACTGTCACATCAAGTTTACCCTTCATTTAAAGGCCCTCTTTGGAGAGATCACCTGAAGACAGAAGTCGCGAGGGCGCGAGGTGGAAGTCTTGGAGATTACTCGCTTTCTGGCGAAGGGGCCAGGTCGCCTCGTCTTCACGGAGGCGGCGGTGGCAACGGTGGCGAGACAGCGGCGGGAGTAAACGGGCGCCGGGGACAGGCACACTTTCGGGGACGGAGGAGTTGCGCGGGTGGCCGGAACAATGGGAACGTCCGAGTCGGTGGGGACTTTGGGAGATATGTGGTCGCAACGGGGACGGCGTTGATTGTGAGGTAGTATGGGTGTTGGGGGCGTAGAGGGCGGCGGGGGCGTAGAGGGCGGCGGGGGCGTAGGGGGCGGCAGGGGTATAGACGTCGGCGGAGGCATAGATGGCGGCGGGTGTGTAGAGAGCGGGGGGGGTAGAGAGCGTCGGGGACGTAGTGGGCGGCGGGGCTGTAAAGGGCGGCGGGGGCGTAGAGGGCGGAGGGGGCCTAGAGGGCGACAGAAGCGTAGAGAACGGCGGGTGCATAGAGGGCGGCGGGTGAATAGAGGGCGGCGGGGGCTTAGATGGCGGGGAGTAGAGAGCGGCGGGGGCATAGAGGGCGGCGAGTACTTAGCGATGGGGGTGTAGGTGGCGGCGGGGGCATAGATGGCGGCGGGTGCGTAGGGGGCTGCGGGGGCGTAGAGGGTGGCGGGGGCATAGAGAGTGGCGGGGGCGTAGAGGGCGGCTGGGACGTAGAGGGCGGCAGGGGCGTAGAGGGCGGAGGGAGCGTAGAGGGCGGAGGGGGCGTAGAGGGTGCCGGTGGCGTAGAGGGCGGCGGGGACGTAGAGGGTGGCGGGGGCGTAGAGGGCGGCGGGGGCGTAGAGGGCGGCGGTGGCGTAGAGAGCGGAAGGGGCGTAGAAGGCGGCGGGGGCGTAGAGGGCGGCAGAAGCATAGTGGGTGTCGGGGGCGTAGAAGGCAGCGGGGATGTAGGGGGCGAAGATGGCGGCGGGGTTGTAGTGGGCGGCGGGGGCATAGAGGAGAGGAGAGCTCCACCTCCCCTCTTCCTCTCAGAAAAAGACAGGAGATTCTAATTACAGCCCGGCGCTTCGCGACCCAGGAATGTGGAAATGAAAGGTCGCCCTGGCCCGACCGCCGCGCCCCTTCCTCGGTTCTCGGAGGTTCTTGTCACAGATGTCCCTTGTTACAGGCGTTCCTCATACCCCGCGCGCCCGACTGGATGAGATCGGAATAATTTCCCCGCCCGCCCCCCCCTCTCCCCCTCCGCTGTCAGGCCTCGTCGTCGCCCTGCACCCCCCCCCCGCCAGCGCCAATTGTCCGACGGCGTCGCGCCTGTGTTGGGGCTCGCGCGCCAGGAAGCGACTCAGTGGAGGGATGGACGATGGTTGCAGTGTTCACGTCGGAATCCCGCACCAGTGGGGAGTTACTGGTAAGGCCTTTTCACACGGTAAGCACTGTTTTTGTGCAGACTCTCATGCAGAAACTATACAGAAACCTACAGATACCAAACTTAAAAAGTGTACGAAGTCCAAAATCATGTTTACAAGGCCTGCGCGTTTTCTTTAAGAATTGTCAGCAGTCGTCGTCAGGGTTTGTGCCGGTACACAAATGAATTAAGTCGTCCAAGTACATTCAATGGCGGCATTTGCGTATGTGCGTTCTGAGCGAGTGTGATTTTTAACTATTAATAAAACCTACGGGGAAAAATGAAAGAACGTCATTGTCACTACAAGTAAGGTTGTGGCTGTTCCGGCTATAGTGGGTACGCAGTGGCAACGCCCCAAATACATGAAGTCTTGACTGCAGCACCGAGATTCATTAACCTCAAATTTGCTCGTGTCAGAAAAGTCTTACAAATTCTTACGAATCGCACCTAACATAACCAGAAAATTGAAATGGATGATTTCCGATTGAAACCAATCCATTAGCGAACGACTCTGCTGCTAGAGGCGCGTAATTCAAACTGAACGCTTGGTGGAAGTAAAACATAGAACATGCTCAAACATTTCCATGCTGACTGAACGTCACGCTTTTTGGAAGTCCAATCTGCACAAAAACTGAAACATGTAATATGCCTTTAGGGTTGTAGCGTTACTTCAATCATTACAAAATTTTCTTTTGATGCCAACAGAGAAGTGTCGATACTTTGATTTTCCCCAGACTGCGACCAAACTGACCCTGATTGATTGATTGTTAATTCTGGGCGCGTCATCTGCGGGTCATTCGTCCCGTAAGTTTACTGCATGTTTTGTTGTGGGATGTGGCAGTGATCTTTCTCTACTGAATGTCGGATTCGGTACCTACCTACCGTCGGCTTGCAAGTTTCTCCAGCCAGATATCTCCCACCAGCGGGCTGCTTAAGACAGGACAAGCTCTAAACTATCTACATGTGTAGTAGTGTAGTGCGTGTAAGTGTAAGTAAATGGTGAAGATATGTCAAGGAAGAAGAAAGAAAGATCGCGCACGGTTCGTGGCCCGTTTGTTAGGGTACTATTCCGGCATTCGCCTGGTAAGAAGGAGAAACCACAAAAACTAGCGATCAGAGCAACCAGCCGCCAGAATGATCCTATAGATAGACGCTCTACCCGACGCTGCGCAAAGCTCCTCAGCTCGTAGCCTTTATAAAAGATAAATTTATTTAAACTGCAATTGGGTGTAACCCATTGGCAGTTAATTACATAATAAGATATTAAATGTTAGCCAAATAATAATAATAATAATAATAATAATAATAATAATAATAATAATAATAATATAAAAACCGATGATTCTTCAAACATTAAATTACATGAAGAAAAAGAAAAGAAACATCTATCATCTAAAGCCGCACTGAGTGTTTATAAAATTAAGACCGCACTGCATCTTCCTTCACTTCACTTCACTATAACACTAAAAACATTTCCATCATTATTTCTCTGCTCTACACTGCACGTCACCTCACTTCACTGTATAACTTAATATTCTTAGTTAACGCCCTCATAAACTTAGAAATGCCCTAAATTAATTTCCTAAACTGTTGAACGATTCGAGGAAAGGGTTCAAGGTTTTTGCAGGCAATCTATTCCAATCCCTTATCGTTCGATTTGTGAAAGAGAATTTCC
>BLKR01016672.1:0-22507 GCA_011170035.1 Teleogryllus occipitalis | reverse complement strand
TGTGACGTCGTGGGAATACACAATAATCACGAACACGAGCTTCAATGATAAATATGTACAGGTTTATTTCACAATATGTACAATTACTACTTTAAGTTACAGCTCCTGGTAGATCTTTACTTTCTGATCGCAGGAGCGATCCTTAAAAATGAATAACTGACTCGTGGCCCGCGCCACTCCTCAGCGAGCCTCCCGCACACAGCAGACAGCTCCGGCGACCTCTTGTCACCCGTGGATATAGTCCACAACGGCGTCCCAACACATGGGTGGCCGCACGAGCCTAGCTCGGCTCCGCACCGCCCTGGGCGCAAGTTTTGTGCGTTCGCACGAGGGTTCCCACTCAGCTCAACAAACCCCCGCCCCCGCGCTCTGCGTTCGCTCTTATATAGTTACCACCCACGTGACCTGAAACGTCACTGGGTTTTGCACACGGCCCGCGCTAGTCGCGTTGCCAGTCATATTTGGACATCCATTTCCATGGATTCCAAGAATTTTTCACGCGGCACGCGGCAAAAATGCGCTGTCCCGCATTTTGGGCATCCCTTTCCCTAGCTCTTAGGATTTCTCAGAATACCTCGGCGTGTCACATCCTGCCTGGCCCCTGGCGTCTAATCCTCTGCCGCCGCACCTTTGTGGCGCCCCGGCGGTTGCTAGCTGTAGCCCTACAATACGTTACACAAGGAAGGCTGGGACTGCTTCTGAAGCACGCCGACGAGGAACAAGAAGCAGAAGCAGGAAAAGACGAGGGTTCAGATTGACTTATTGATTAGTGGTTTCGGGCGCGACAACAGCTAGCGTCAATAGTCTCGTAAGTGTAGTGTATGTTTTATCCTGGGGAAGTGGTGATCTTCCCCCGCTGGGTAGTGGGATATAGCGCCGTACTACCTCTCGGCCAGTGGGGTTTTCCCTAACAGCGCATCTCCCACCAGCTGGACAACAAGCTCTAAGCTCCCGACCGGGCTACCAGCATTAGTGTTAGTGTAGTGCGTATGTGTGTTAGTAAGCGATGAAAATAGAACAAGAAAGAGGAAGGAAAGATCGTGCGCGGTCGGTGACCCATTTCTTAGAGTACTGCTCTGGCATTCGCCTGATGTTGGTCGAAAAAAAAAACACGGACAACTATCGATCCGAGCAGCCGGCGGCTGGAATTCTTTTCCAGACCACGACTGAATTCGACCCAACTATCTAGCTAGTGTCAAAAATCCTGCCACCCTCTGAACTCACGGTCAGAGGCACTGCAATGACATCGGTTGATGCCCTGAGCCACCTTTCGCGATTCGTGGATACAGAAATCGGCGAAGGAGGCACCGCAAACGAGGTACATTAAAACAGCAGGGGCCAACGGAGGTGGCGGGGACAGCGGAAGCGGGGAGGCCTGTGACGAAGGCGAGTGGCGAGGGACAACCGGGGAGGGGCGGTTCAAGTAAGGGGAGAGCGTCTGTGACGACGCCACCGGTTGAACCTGCAGAGGGCAGGGGTGACGGAGGAGAGAACGGTGGCAGAGCGAGAGGACGAAGGCGACGGAGGCGGTCAGAGAGGCAGCGATATGGTAGCAGAAGAAGGGGCCGCGAGGGCGGAGCGGAGACTGGGGCAAGGCCGCAGTAAATGATGGCGACGTTACGCGGTACAAGGAAAAAACAGGGCTTGCGATCTTCGATCGTGTTCTGCAGCGACAAGGCGGATGCAGGATGGTCGTACAGGCACTGACGACGCCATTTGTAGAAACTGTCAAGTGGTGGAGGCAGAGGACACAGCGAAGTAACGACGGCAGAGCAGAAGCCACCCAAACGGAAATGGTGATCGTGGCACAGTCGCAAGGCAGGGTGATCTCGCGAACGATACATGCAATGTGTGACGAAATCGATGACATCAGTAGAAACTGATGAGTCGATGGCAGTGGCGACTGGTGTCCCAACAGATTGGAGGTTGCACCTCCATCGAACATATAGGTAAAAACGTACGCAATTCAAATCAATTAAAACTAAGTGAAATAAAAGTCTACATTGAAACACTACTTACATAATGTTTTCCTTTGGATCCGCGTAAGGCAAATACACCTCCCGTGCACGTGGTTCAGGCTTTGATTTCCACTGGCCACTTAAATTCGATTCCAGTATATGGCAAGAAGTACTATTGCTTCGACACCTTTCACACAAATAAAATTATTTTATTTCGAAAACTTCACTTTCCTGGTATATTTAGCAATAATGAAAGATCTTCGACACACATTCGTATTCCCAACAACGTTCGCAAACCGCTAACCGGCCAGCTGCAGCCACTAAGGGACTTTCATCCAGAATGGCCACACTCACACAAAGAATTCATCAAATGTACGTTTTGAATCCACAAACCTAATATCATATGGAAACAAATTCTCTAAATATAAACAATGCGTTGAATATCGCCAATAATTGACTGAACTTGTGTACTTTCAATAACAACCGAAAATCAGAAAGCTGCGTTGTTGTGAGTTTCACGAAGACAGAATATGGGCAAACCCCTGAGATTCTCTCCGTCGCCGCGCAAAGCAACAGCGACAGCTGCCTGCTTTCCAAACCAAAAGGCTGTATCTTCCCCGTGTTAAATCGAACGACCAAGGAGTAAATCAGTAAATTCATTTATACAGCCAAAAGCCAAGAGCGTGGTGTTGGACGCCAGTTGGACGCTCTTTGGTTTCAAAATGATTTCATATACATCGATATTGCTGCAATATCTTGAATAATGATTGGTTTAAAAGGAAAATGTATATTCCTAAGAAATTATGAGATCCTTTTTATTTTCTGGGGATTGTGCAACCGTGCAACCTAAGCACGAGCCGCCACTAGTCGATGGCAAGATCTTAGGCGGTAGGCGGAGGGAGTGAGAGGTTCTTTGTCGAAGAGTCTGGAGCCCTCGGGGCTTCTTGTAGGCTGGCTGAAGATGGGCTGCGCCTGTCTTTGCAGGTGTGACGTACTAGGATGAAAACCACAGACGACTGTTCTGATTGATATATACAATATATTTACAGAATTTTTACAATTAATGTACAAAAATTATAATACAAAAATCTAACCCCTTGGCAACCTTTCAGTTCTCTTAGCCGCGAAACCCCGCGACCGTCCCTAGGCCTTCGCCCAGAACCACTGCTTCGGAAGCAGCAAAAAGCAACGCGAGGTGCGAAGCTGTCGGACATAGAGTCCCGTAACTATACCAGTTACATGGCTTGTCGCCAAACCGATCTTCGACCCGAAGATCACGTGCAATGATAGCACTGGAGATACCTCTCGTCTTTCGACACCCAGCGTATCCCGCGAGGCGCCTGTCGGCGCGGCCTTAAATATCCGCCGGCTCGCCCCCACCCTACAAGCAGCGGGCGTCATACGGCTCGCTGGCCAGCCTTTCCAGAGCTGCAACCGACATCTCTTAAACTCGCCTCCGCGCGCGTCCTTTTTCAAGGAAATTCCAGCCGGGATTCCTAAGGGCTTTTCCAACCGGCGCGGCGTGGCGCCGCTGCCCTACCGCCCCCATGGCGCCGCCGCCCCCATCCACATCCGGCTTAGCGCGGGTTTCCCCGAAGCGGCCCGACGCACCGGCGCCGGACCAGGCGACGCTACAATAGTATATTGTAACCGCTTGTCGCCGGTCACATTTATAACCAACGGAAAATGGAAACAATAATACCCGACATTTGGCCCTACACGTAGTTTCTACAGTGGCGAAGAGATGGCGTAAGTCAGAGAAGGATTTCTGAACGCACTCAGACCGTAGCCAATCAGGAAATTTTCGTGGAAATACGGACGTGGCGTGAACTTGCGTCAAAAGAGCTCGCTCTCTTTCTGGCTCGAGACGTCAAGGAGAACGGTTGCCTACGAGTACGCCACATAGTCGACGAGGGATACGCAAAGATTGCGGAACACAAAAGCTTTAATAAAAGCTTTCATATTTTTCATATATTTCATACTTTATATATATTCTTTACTCTTATTTTTGGGAATTTCACTTTGGAAATCCTATGATGGAATTTTGAGAGTTATGAGAAAGACGGATTATCCAACAACTAGTTTGACTTTTGCCATTACGAAGTCATAACTTGGAGTTTCGGACTCGCATTCTGATGCGACCATCGCCTCTGCGAAAGCTGTGGTGAATTTTCGCCGAACGACGGGGAGACGGTGTTCGGAATACTTCAGTGCGACAGGCAACGCAGGGACCTTGCAGAAGAACGACGACCTTGAGGCGCGAAGGTCGCGCGATGGGCCAGCTACACAGCGCGGGACCAACTTGAGGAATTCGCCGGTTGTGAGTCACAGAAAGAACACTCATTAGATTTCAATAAAAAAAAAATTTGTGAGATAGGATTATCATTATACTAGCCAAAACGTTGTAATGTGAGCTTCCCTCAAAAACAGACGTTGATCGGGCAAGTTTCTTAGAACATTGGTCTTGCTAGCCAGTGGTTTTTATTTCTTTTCAACAGTCGTAACAAGAATCAGATTAAAGTAATTCTTTATGTTTATGACAGAAGTTGTTTTGTACAGAATTATTTATTTAGAGTCATATTTTAATGATTCAAATCATTTAAGAGACGTTATGAAACAAAATTTTGTGTTGAAAGGCTATGTAGAAGCCGAAGGTCAAATGTGACTATTGAGTGTAACGTAATTAGTGATTTAAAAGGTAGTAGTGAATTTCGAGTATTGTGTGTATGTATTTTTCTTTTACAGGATGAATATTTGTACTATGATTTGTGTGTCTCATGTGTGATATTCTTTGTGAAGTGTAAATATGTATCCATTGCTTGTTTTCTTGTAAACAGGGATCTGAATTATTATTATTTTAGTGAAAAACTGCAGTTTAGGTAGGGAATTAGCTACCATGATTTTACGAAAAATGAGAACATAGGAGGATCTGTGAATTTCATTTGTACAGTGATTTTCATTCAATAGAATATATGTTATTTGTCATTTAAAACTGAAAAATTGTGTTGGCTTGTTAATTGATCAGTAGTTTAACAAAGACGAACCCACTACCAATAGGGAAGTTTATCCGTAAATTGAGATATTCCCAGGGATGCGTGACGGTGTAATCACACGTCGCGAAGTAGGCAAATGACAGATCTACTTTTGTAATCGGTACGGTGAGGTGTAGAGGAGGTACGGTTACAATATTGTGATGCTGCAGAAACCGATGTAGAGAGTTTGTCGGAAAATCAGGGAGTTTTGGGAGGTCCTTGATACTGGAAAAGTGGTATTTCCAAAAAGTCGTTTTTCGTATGTGGACAATACTAGATCCTAAGTTGTTGAGAGGAATATCCAAAATAGATATTCAATGATCAATCTAGGCGCACTGAAGGTCCTGCGAGTTTGAAGTGGATAATCAATGTTAGGAGGTACTTTAGACATGAAGATCTCTGAAAATTTTCAAACTTTTCTTAAAATGACTTCAAAAAATTAAAATAAAACTCTTTTTTTAATTATTTGATCGAATAGAAAATAAGTGTGCTGACACAAATAGCTTTTATGTGATTTTCATTCAAGCTTTTCAATATCTAAAATTACGTAAGATCGACATTTTTTGCATCAACCACATTAAAGAAGATAGATTTGTTTGAAATGTGTTATTTAAAGAACTATCTTTAAAGGATGTAACGTGCAGTGTGTTAAAAATAGTAGTTTTGACGATATTTCTAGGAAAAAGGTTGATTTTCCACCAAACGGTTAAGCTTTTCTTTAAGTTGTTTACTCGGAGAAAATTTTGCTTTAAAATTTGGTTTAGTTCTGAAATTCATATAAATTTCTAGATGTTTGATAATAGCAGAAAATTCAAATTCAATACGTTCATGATTTACGTGGTATTATTAGAGGGATGAACGGATTTGACACGTGAACCTCCTCAACGGAAAAAATTGACCCCCCCCCAATAAAAAGAATTACAGCCACCAAATCACAAACTACATTGTTCTGCACGAAACGTTAATTTCAGTGTCAATCTCATGGCTGAGACAGCTCATGGCAACACCTGTTGTCAAAGCACTTTCTCACCGGAGATACTATGGTTTGAGTCCACACCGTGGCCTATTTTTGTAGTAACAAGAGCAGTACCTTATCAAAAGGGCCTGGGACCGCGCACGATCTTTCTCTCATCATTGTTCCCTCCTTTCCCCTTACACACACTCACATTCACTTGCAATACTCTGGCAGACTCTGCAAGTCTCGGGAGACTATACTTGGGTTTTCCTAACGTTGCGCCTGAGAGGCTTGTCATCACGATGGAATATGGCGTGGCATTTTGCGTCTTTGTGGGTCCTGCCGGCGGATGTTGTATGATCACGACCTATCAAGCAGCGCTGCAGATCTAGCGACATCTAGTGATACGACCGAAAAATACGCGAAAAGCGGTGCCATATTCTATCGTGAACACAAGTCCCTCACGCGCCACGATGCTAAAACGCAAGTATAGTCTGGAGATTGTAGCTTTTTTCCTTCTGAGGCGATGTCCCGTTAGCGGAGATACCTGGAGGTGAATCTCTTGCAAGACGAAATGTAGGTCGACACCAGATCTTCAGTTTCAGAGAGGAAGGAACGCCGCACTGGGATATAAAAGTACTACTTTTATGGGATTAATGTCCATATCAGATGACACACACAGAAAAACAAAATAAACAATCAATCAATCGTTTGGCAAAGCCAAGGGCAGAGCACTTGAATAACAACTACAACACGTATGATTCGCCCGCGGCGGTCTCGGAAACGTGCCAGCATTCCCCACTGAACAACGAGCGACAGACGTGAGACGCAATCACAAGCTCGGTGCGGGGAGAATAAAAGACTTTCCTCATCCCAATGAGCGATTCCTCCACCTGCACATTCATTGTTATGCGACGAGTGCTCTTTTGCGGTGACCTGTCGTCCCTCACTCGCAGAACATGGGCATGTAAAGCTGCAAGTCAAAAACTGAAGAAGCTTGACTTACATTGTTTTTTTTTCGTAGTAATTCTCCTATAAAAATCTTTTAGTTTTTATTGAAATGTTGTTGCTTGTTATTGGCTTTTATAAGGAGCTCGATCTACACTGCAAACATACTTGGATTGAGAGGATTGTGGTTACGAGGGAAATATAAAAATATATGAATGTACATGTTCTCTTATGGAGATAATTATGAGAGGGAAATACGAAAAGGCAAAGAGCGAAACTACTTGCAGAGTTTTTCTATCCAAGTATCTCCCACCGGCGAGGCCCCGTCCCAGTAGGCTCTAGTCTCCCGACAGGTCTTCAGACATGTGTGGTGTTGTAGCGCATGTAAGTGTAAGTTTGTGTAAGAAATGGGCGAGGATAGAAGAAAGAAGAGGTAGGAAAGATGGCGCGCAGTCCATGGCCTGTTTGTTAGGTTCTGCTCTGGCATTCTCATGGCACTGATCGGAGAAACCACGGAAAGTACTAATTAGAGCAGCCAACCGCTAGTAAAGAGGCTTCCAGAAAGAGAGGGAGCTCACCCACAAAATTCAAAATATCAATTTATGAACGAATTCGTTTACGAACACCTTGAATATGTCAATAAATCGACATTTTGAATTTCGTGGGTTACCTGGTTAGCTCCCTCTCTCACTGGATGCTTCAATTGTTCTCCAGACGGCGGCTGCATGCGGCGTAGCTATGTAGGATCTTCCGGTCAGAGGCCCTGCAGCGATAGCAGTTGATGCACTAAGCCACCTCAGTCAGTACACAGTCGAGCGCTCCATCTTTTGCACTTTCTTTTAGACGCTCATTGTTTTCAGTGTCTTATAAACAAGGTCATTGTTTTATCTCGTAATTTACGTCAGGGAGCGACTGATCTTGTTGTGGTAATTTGGCAACCGCTTATGTTTGCCTTCACAGCCATGGCTATCACTTCGGCACGGGAGAGGAGGTGAGCGAGAAGTGAGCAGCATCTTTCCTGTTTCTGTTCTTTTCCCATTCAGGACTCATGATAGTCAGGAATTACACGCGCACGATTTCTTGAGCTCCGAATTGCCTACCCCCACTCCTTTACCTCCATTAGTTGAATTCAAAATAAATGTTACCAATGAGCTTTGTTGACAAAACCTGATAACCAGAAATGTTCGCTCCCTTGTAACAGAATCTATTTTGTATGGGAAAATGAGCTACAGATTTAATGTAATATTCCTGTCGACAAAATAAACTCCCTACTCGGATCGCATCTAGCAAGCAGAGGGCTCAAGAAAACGTGCGCGGATAATACGCGGCTCTCAGGAATCGTTTCTGGCAGAGCGAAGGGTGGCGTTTGTTTGACTGGGATATGAGCTGGCAAACAAAATTAATGTTTCTGCGATTCTGTCCAGTATGGTCTAAAGACAAAACATGTGGAGGGTAATTATGACTAATTACAATAGATAACAGCCCTTTTGCATCTGGGATGTGATATATCAATTAGTATGTATTTTGATTTGTAGAATCCGAATCTACCTTTTAAAACGTTTCAGCACGTAAGATATTTTTATTATTAAATTATTTTTGTATTGTTAGTATTTGGCTGTTTGGGGCTAGTATATTGGTTAAGGATTTATTTTTAATTTTTTTTGTTTCTTTTGACTATTATGAGACTTAAAAGATCTACAAATCTTCAGCAGACGGCAAGATTGTAAACTGTGAAGATTGTAAACTGTATTCTCTAGATGGCAAGCTAATCCAGTAATGTGAAAGGGAATACTATGTTACTTGAAAGGAAATTTCCATTGGTTGAGTCTGAAAAAAATCATTTTGCCTCCGCATCGTGTCAATTTGGGCCTTATGAAAGTTTGTTAAAGCTCTTGATAAATCAGGCCTTCAATAATTTGAAAGAAATATTTCCCATATTGAGTGAAGCAAAGCTGAAAGAAAGTATATTTATTGGACCACAAATAAGAAAATTGTTGAAAGATGTAACATGTGAAACCAAATTCGCAAATATCGAATTAGCTGCTTGGTCCTTTCTCAAAGCAATTGTCAAAGAATTTTTGGGTAACGTAAAAGATTATAACTATGTTTCCATTCTGAATTCTATTGGACAACTACCAGAACATGTGATGTATAATGTCGCTTCATATTAATTTTTTTAAATACCCATATTGATTTATTTCCTGAAAATTTGAGAGCCTTCAGAAATGAGCAGGCTGAACGCATCCATCAACATCCTTACGATAGAACAGCGTTATCACTGAAACTCTTCGACGATGGGCAACTACTACTAGTGTTGTTAGGAAGAGTGACCAAACGGTATAGAAGAGAATTCTTGTCACATTTTTCGAATACTAAGGACGATTAAAGTTGAAAATATGTTGTGAACTTATTTAGACCTTTCATTGGCATCATGCCAACATACAGATGTAATCTAATATTAAGTTTTAAAGATATGAATATGTATTTCTTGTTTGTTTTAATTCTGTAAATGTTTGCCAGTACTGTTATTGTTATTTAATAATTATGTTACATATCTAGGAAATGAGACGTGATAGAGAAAAATTGAATTTACCCGTGAATTCAGTACCCTAAAATAAGGTAAATCCTTCCATTTACAAACCAAATGCAGAAAAAAGTTTAAATTTGTTGAGTAATGTTATCGATTTAATAACCGCAATAACCGAAATTATAATTATTAATTAATGGAAGCGGGCTCAGCGAGAAATTGCAAAGGTATCTTGTTCATCGACATCAATCACCGACAAGCTCTTCTTTCTTTAAAATAATAAAAATAATATTATAATATAATATAATATACTTTTCAAATTTTCAGTGTTATTGTTATTATTAAATAATAATAACATTAAATAACATATTAACAATAACATATTATTAAATAATAATAACAATAATCAGTATTACTTTATATCATAATTAAATAACAAAATTACAAAGAACCTATAAAGGCAATGGATTTACCTGTACAAAGGAACTGAGTACAAAAAGGAGAGAAAATATGAAATAAATATAAAAGAACAAAGAGAGATACAAGGAGAGGGTGTGAGTGAGAGCCTGAGAGAGAGGGAGAGAGAGAGAGAGAGAGAGAGAGAGAGAGAGAGAGAGAGAGAGAGAGAGTTTACGAGATAAAATAAAGACCCTGTATTTATCTTTCAGATACCAAGTGCCGCATCTGTTTTCATGTGAGTGGTGGCATTGGCATCAGCAAGAAATCAACTGCAGTTTTATGAGAATTTCACATTCTTCTCAGCCACACTGTAACTGAATCCTTAGCCGCAGTTTGATCACAGCTGCCGAACTCTGAGGGTATCATTAACAGTGAGCCGCAACGCAATTTACTGTTGAAGCGCCAACACAAACACGAGTAGCGTGAACCATGTGTGATTTTCTCGGCGGTACAAACGTTCTCTCAATCAAATGTCTGGCTACCAACTTCTCAGTTGCCACAAGATAAAGCGAGAAATGAAAACTCAATTGCGCAAACAGAGTACATTTTTCTTATCATTCTTTCCATTTTCATGGAGATAAAAATGTTTTGGCGTTCCTTTCCTTATTGCTGTGTACTATGTACTTTCTATATTCCTTCTACTATTTTTGTCTTCTGAAAGAGGTCGAGTTATTATCAACCGTAATGCAGTTCTTAGATTTCTCCTCAGATACAAAACAAAAATTTGATATAGCTTTATAAAGATTATACTACCATCCTTCATTCACAGTATTAAATAGTGTTTAATTACTACATTGATATATTTTTATTTTATGATTTCAACTAGGTTATTTAAAGAATTAAAAATACCGGAAATATTACCTCCAACTCAAAAGTGACGACCTTTTAGTTTTGTCGGAATTAAATTTTAATTCCATAAAGAGAAGATATTGGTGCCTGGACACTTTTTTTGTCTTGAATAGTACTGGTTTTAGAATCCTTATACTTCTGTAGTCACTTGACATATTTGCTTTATTAAAATCTCCAAGGCAATGTTACCACCACATTCAAAGAAATTCAAGAAAACATGCACATGGTACAAGCGTCAAGTTTTCAGCGTCTCAGATGAAATTTCAGTCACTCAATACTCCGCCAATTCTTTCGAATATCTGCTTCCGGCTTTGTAAAGGTGTTCACTGTAAATTTGTCATATGCTAAATATTTGGTTCAAAAGAACCTTGCATTCAAACTATTATCGGTCTCGCAAAGCCTGTTTACATTCCTTGTGCCCCGTCTAACAATGGCATGTTGATCAACGTACATGACGAATTCCAGTGCTGCAAATCTCAACCCCAAAAAACGCGGATTCGATCTCGACTGAGATGCGTGAATTTTCTAACACAACGAAAAAACTGGGAGAGGTGGCTCAGAGCATCAACTCATATTACTGTAGTGCCTCTGACCGGAAGTCTTGGGGATTAGAGTCCCGACGGTGGCTGGATTTTCAACAGTAGCTACATAGCTAGGTCAAATTTCAGTCGCTGAATGGAGGAGAATTCTAGCGGCCGACTGATCTGATCCGTAGTTTTCCGTGGTTTCTCCGATCAATACCAGGTGAATGCCAGAGCAGTACTCTAACAAACGGGACACAGACCGCGCGCGATCGGCCTCTTCCTTGTCCTTTCCTCATTCAATATCTAAACACACACTTACACTTTGCCTCACAAAATGTAGCGGCAAAGGCGAAAGAGCCAAGCCGGCGGTAGGAGGACAACAAAGAAGTCTCAAAACTTTCAGCCCATGTCGGTGGCGGTCCAATAAATCAAACACCCAGAGCCAGGGTATTACTAACGAATCCCTAAACAAACAATTAATTCATGTTTCATCTTCAGAGGAGCAAAGAGCGTCAGAGGAAAAACCTCCACTGGAACTCCCAGCACCTCCGCCGCCGTACTTCAACCCTTTGCGACTCGCGAGTTCGATTCTTCTCCGCCAGGGGAAGCCCGGGACAGGAATCAGTAGGGCGTGACTTGGGAGCTATAAGTAGCTTTTCCTGCTCCCATTCGTTTCAGTCAGGTCGCGGCTCTCGAAAAGCGAGACATTTTCCTCCTCTGCGAACCGGCTGCGCGCGGAGCGGCCAACGCCCACTCTCGCCCACGCCGCGCAGAAATGGGCGTCGCAGTAGGCAGAAATACGCGTAAGGCAGACAAATTCTGGTAAAGTACGTAAATAAATAAACAAATAAATAAATACATAAATAAATGAATAAATAAATACATAAAGAAGTAAATACATAAAGAAGTAAATACATAAAGAAGTAAATACATAAAGAAGTAAATACATAAATAAGTAAATACATAAATAAGTAAATAAATAATAGAAAATTGACGAAACTGAAGAATTTAACAAATGAAATCTCGTAAAATAGATTAATCTTGTAAATCTAGTAAAAATAAGATAGAAAAAATAAATAAACTGTAGATTTGCTTCCTGTTCCTGTTCCATGCCCGCTAGGAGCCTTGGCCAGCCATCGGTGACCCAGCCTTTCAGCTGTGGGATAAGGGGTTCGTGTGGTTAGCACGAAGACATCCCTTCACCGTACCTAACCTTAGGGTAGGCTTTCTCGTCGTCACGCAGCAATAGATACTGGGGCATTTGTAAGGAAAGCGCACAGGTATCATTTCCCTCGGCCGGAAATCGAACCCGGTGTTGTGCCGTGGAAAGCGAGCGCATTAACCAACGAGACACCGAGGGAAGCAAGCTTTGTAATAGGACATAATCAATAGATTGTTGATTATTTGATATTTCTGGGCATGTCTACTGCTATGGTCATTTGTCCCGTTAGTGTAGGGAACGTTTTATCTTTGGAGGTGGGAGTGTTCCTCCCCTGCTGAATGTTGATGCCCACAAATTGTAGGGGATTTCCTCTTCCCAGTCTTTTGCCCAGTGTGGGCACACTCTAAGCTCCCGACGGGGTTCCCCACGTGTGGTTGTGTAGTGAATGTAAGTAAAGGGAGACAAAAGGATCAGAAAGGTGAACGAAACTTCGCGCATGCTCTTTGGCCCATTTATTAAGTTACTCCTGCACTCGCCTGCTACTAAACGGACAAACCACCACTAACGCACTGCAATACAGATAAATAAATTAAAGAGGAAACCTCAAGAAGCCTACCACCGTGTGGAAGAATATTCGGTAGGTCAGCCGATCGGGGTTTTTCGGAGTTTAACCCGATTAATTCTAGTCAAAGCTAGTTGAGGTAGTACATTAAACAATGAACGCTTTTGCGCGCGTCCTTCATACCATTTTAATATTTTAATCTTCATACCATTTTAATATTTAGGTCCACTCGACCGCACCCCTTCCCAATATTCCAATCCCCACGATCTAAAACCAACTCAGTTCATTGTCACTGCAGCGACTGATCTAGAGGACCTAGTGTTGGAGTCTACAACTTGGCGGATTTTCGATACTAGCCTTAGAGTTAGAATGAATTCTGTCGCAATCAAGAGAAGAATTCCAGGGGCCGACTCCTCAATTCGGTAAATTTCTGTGTTTTTTTCGGTCAATACCAGACGAATGACGAAGGAGACCCCTAACAAACAGGTCACGGACCACGCGCGATCTTTCCTTCCTTTTCCTTGTCCTATCCTCTCCACTTACTCACACACACATGCATGCAATCCCACACATGTCGGGAGACCAATCGGGAACTTAGAGCTCGTCCAGACGTGGGTGGTGTTCCGCTGGCGGAGAGGTGTTGGAGGAAACCCCGTTGGAGGCAAGCCGTCATTGCCGTCGGCTCCGCATCTCTCGTTCCAGCTGGGGAGACCCACCGTAACCTTCCTACACTTGCGGGACTAGTGACTATAGCAATCGATATGCTCCGTCACACCAATCAAACTCACTATCTAAAGCTATCTCTATCAAGTCAAACTTTGATTGATTGATTGTTAGCGATTCCGGGCATGTCAACTACTATGGTCATTAGTTCCGTAAGTGTAGTGCGTGTTTTTGCTCGGGAGGTGGCAGTGGTCTTCCTCCGCTGATGGCCAGATCCGGTGCCGACCTACCGTCGGCTAGCAGGGCTTTCCTCAACCAGGTATCTCCCACATGCGGGGCACCGTTCCAGCCCGGACAAGTTCTAAGTCCCCGACCGGCCTCTCGGCATGTATAGTAGTGTTGTGCATGTTAGTGTGTGTGTGTGTGTGTGTGTGTGTGTGTGTGTGTGTGTGTGTGTGTGTGTGAGGGGTGGGGATAGGACAAGGAAGAGGAAGGAAAGATCGTTCGCAGTTCGTGGCCCGTTTTGTTAGAGTATTGCTCCAGCATTCGCCTAGTGTTGATCGGAGAAACCACGGAAAACTAGTGATCAGAGCAGCCGTCCGGTAGAATTCTCCTCCAGACAGCGACTGAATTCGACCTAGCTGAAAAGCTAGTGTCAAGAATCCTGCCGCCGTCAGGACTCGAACTTCGGACCTCCCGGTCAGAGGCGCTGCAGTGACAGTTGATGCACTGAGCCACCGTTCCCAGTCAAGCTTTGAAATGAGCCTTAAAAGAAGACAGCATTAACCCTTCAAAGTGACCGTAATACAAGGAAAGTCGCGGGGGTCACCCTGGACACAAGGAAGGAAAAGCAACTTGAAAGTGCAGCTGCAAATTGCAGGGTGAACAAAAGTCTGTGGGTTGTAACTGTATAGTCTGGCTCGCTTGACTACGCTATTACATTCCAGACACACTTGTCAGCCTACAAAAAAATCTCTATAACTTTTCTACTGTCGTGTTCTTCAAAGACTGCGTCAATTCAGCGAGAAGGGGGATGTGAAGTCATATTGAGGGCATTTTGGAGAGAGAGATAGAGAAGGGGGAAGAGAACACCTCTTTAAAGCCACACGCTTTGTAACACTCTGAAGTTACCTTCAATAAAATTTACAATAGAAATCAAGTAACACAATACTTTTCTCCTAGAAAAATGTGGCTCAAAAATCTGACGATCCAATGGCAAAGAGAAGCTTTCAGTATCAATCTCGTAAAGGATAGAATCAGGAATATCTAAAACACTACAGCGAGAAAACACATTAAACGATAAATGATGTATACTTTGACAATGATGATTGCTTTTGCGAAAATTGAATTAATTCAAAACGGGTTGTTTTCGGAAATTATTAATGAATTTAACTTGTAAATGTTAATTAATACTAATATACAATAAATTTTTTTTATTCTGAAATATAAGTATATCTTTGATCTAGATGTATTATGTAATCGATCATATTAAGATTTTTGCCATTCTTAATTACATCAATTTTATTTCATTTCACATGTGATTGTATTAAAACGTATTTTACTTTTTTAATATTTTGTTTAGACTACGATTTATGTTCAAGTAGCAGTTAGCAATTATCTCAAAAATGTATTTTGGAATAACCTTTCTTGGAAATCCGCTTTTAATAACGTGTGAAATAATTTTTTTTATATCCTTGAGGAATTGGTCACTTCCTCATACATTCCTGTTATTATTTTGAATTTAGTTACTTATTTTCCCTACAACTAATGTTCCGGTCATAATGTTATTCAGCGCCACAACCAGTTATGGTGAATTCTCGTTGACAGAAGCTAATGAACAAGAATTTAAAAAATATTAAGTTGGAGAGTGGTTAGAAAATGACTAGAATGGAATGATGTAACATTACCAAATTCCCAGTTCAAATGAAAGAAGAGTAATTGGATTTTAAAATAAGTCTATTGAAATTGCAGAGTATGAAAATGCTTCATTCACAACAATAGATATTGAACTTTCATTAAATTTTCATTAAATGTTAATTCAATCAAGCCTTGGTCGACAATTCAATATATTTCTAATTATAAATACGTTTTATTTCTTATACTTTGTTGTTTGTAATTTTAAACATAAATGAAAAAACGAAAAATGCTAAATATAACATTAAATTAACAATATTACTCCTGAATACTTCAGGCTTTTAAGACTGCCACGAAAGAAATGGACATGCATCGATAATGTGTAGACATTAGGCACGACATACTCAATGCAAGGGGCAGATAAAAGAAAATAGCGGAACATTGACTGTAAGTGTTCCATGAAAGATGACCTCGCCGTAATAAAATTTTTGTGGTCATAAAAAGAGAAGATATTGATGGAAAAATTATGGAAAAGTGAGGTGAAAGCTGCTTTAGAAAAACGGGAGTGTACCAGTTTGTATACGCCTTTAAACAGAGAACGGAACTCCGTCACTGACTAGCAAAGCCCTGGTCCTCACAGCAATCTTCTATCAACTCTCCGTCGTTAACGTCATTTTCACTATCTTCTGGGATATTAATGAAACGATTTTGGAGCAGTTTCAGAAAATGCGTGAAACAATTAATAAGGGCACAGAGTAATGTAGGAGCTAAATCCAGTTCTACGAAGGCGTTCCAGAAGATACCCGTCGAGAGGAGTAATTTTCCTTCACGTCAACTCTCCACCATACACTACAGCTCCATCCCTTAAAATCATTCTCAGACTGAAATTTCAGATCCTAAAACATCTTCCATACAGCCGAAATCTTGGAATCCTTTGAATTAACATGTGTTTGGATGTCCGGAGGACACTGTAGAGCGACGGCATACTGAAAGTGGTGTTCCTAATCGTATGGCATTTCTGGTTCAACAGCCTGAGACCATATTTTCAATTTACAATTTACAGAGCAAAATGAAATTTCGTTAATTTAGCAAACTATTTTTCAAAATAACTTATCAAGACAACTTGGTATCACCCTTCATATTTCGATATCAAAATTTGATTTCTGTAGCTCATTCTAAAAGCTATATACTTTCTATTTCTACCATATTTGTTCAATATTTTCGATAGTAACAAAAATCTCTCGCGATCTTCGTTTTCGTACTAGGTATTGCGTAGCAAATACACTATTCTATTATGCTCTCTACGCGCAAAATTGTTAATTCATCGCCTCTACATGCACGTGCAGTTCCTACGATCAATGCCACTTTCATCATAAAATATTTTTTATCATCCGCTTTCCGAATAAAATTGATAACATCTTTTTAAAAAACTTAGATTCTTTAGGTTGAAAACCTAAATAATTTATTTTGAGAAATGCGATCAGATGTACTTACTTACCAATATTGATATTGCGATCCACCCCTCCGCCGGCTAGCTCAGAATGGGTTTTCAAGGTGGGCGCAAAATAAAAAAATACAATTAGAATAGCGGGGATCAGGGTCATGTGGGCCGTTGTGGATTGAATGCACTTACACAGAAACTCAAGTCGAATCACTTTCCACTTACTTAAGTATATTCTAATTAAATTGCTGTTACAGTAAATGAACATAAAACACTTTACATATACAAGAATTTTGTCTTGCTGAAAAAAAGAAAACAACTTACACTCTTAATAATTAACTACACTGTTTCCTTTCTCTCATTTAAATCAATTTCAAAGAATACTTAAAACTTTGCCTAATCATTCCAGTCGTAAATTTCCTAGTTGCAACTTTACAATTAGCTAAGTTTTTCTTGAAAGAAAAGATTGATTCTATTTTTCACAGAATATCGGTATAAAGAACCTGTACTAATACTTTCTTTCCGAAACAAATTATTCCTTCTAATATCTACAAATTGTTCAAGTTGGCACGACCTTACTGTGTCTTCTCACGGCGTAGAGAAATCTGCGGCGTCGACTCTTCCAATCGCTCGATGTCCTTGTCCTTGCAGCTCGGTCGGGAGCAAAGCCGCCCCTCTGCAGAACCGCACGGTCGCCCCTTTCCAGTACCGTTGTTCAACTCACGATGTGGCCTCCGTCTCGTTTTCCGTTGATACTCTTTTCGTATTCTTTTATAGAATGTAACTAGCTTTTAATTCCATATTTAAAAGAATCTACAATACGACAACTGAGTCTATTGTATCAGAAGAATAAATATAAAAATAAAAAAATCCTCGAATGTCTTGAAGGGTTTTTATCGTAGATGCAGTCCTGAAGTCCGTAGCAGTACGAGGTGCCGCCTTCTCGTGATCGGTAGGTCCTCACTCTCCAGCTGTTACTCCAAAAAAAAAAAACTAAACTAGCTTTCTTTCTCTCGACTACCGGTGTCGCATACTCTACCGAGACGCTCTCTTACGGATATAGTTCGTAGTTTCCATTTTCGGATTGTATTCATGCGCGTTGGCGCGCGTTCAAACAGCTTATCTTATTCTTGAATATTGATGTGCTCCGTTTTCCGAGACCTCGGCAAAACGGATGGTCACATAACCCCTTCTTTCGGAAAAAAAGATTTTGTGGGATTTGATTTCATATGCCGAAAAAATCTTTTAACCAAACTTGATGCTCTTCCTTTCTTCTGTCTTGATTCTGGAATGTCGAGCTATCTTGTTTCTTCCTTCTTCTTCTTCTTCTTTCTTCTTCTCCTTCTTCTTTCGTCTTTCTTCTTTTATTCTTTCTCTTGGTTATTAATTTCTTGGAATAGTATGGCACCCATTCCAAGATTGCTACTGTCGGTCTGCAATATGAATGGCTTAGTGAAATCGGGATATGCTATCATACATGATTCATGAAACATTGCTTTTAAATTGTTGAAAGCTCTTTCATGATGCTCAGTCCACTTCCATCTAGTGTGCTTTCGCAACAACTGAAGAAATATTGCAGTGTGCATGGCGAAATTCGGAATAAACCTTGAGTAATAGTTCACGCAACCTAATAAACTTTTGAGTTGTTTCGTGTTTTTAGGCGGTGCAATCTTATCTATTTCTTGCATTTTCTCCAAGTTCATCTTGACTCCGTTGACTGTCAAATCATACCCCAGGAATTTAACTTGTTTAGTGCAAAAATTACTTTTTTCCAAATTCAACTGTAAATTATTTTCAATGAGACGTTTCAGCAAAATATCTAGCTTGTTCATGTGTTCTTCAAATGTCTTCGAATACACGAGCACGTCATCAATATAGATAAAAGCATCGCTAGACATCTCTCTGTCAATGATATTGTCTAAACATTGCACAAGAGCAGATGCACTGTTCTTGAGTCCAAATGGCATTCTTTTGAAAACATACGAAATTCCCCGGTGAATAAATCCTGTATATTGTCTACATTCAGGTGCTATCGCTATTTGCCAGTAAGATGCGGTGAAGTCGGTTGAACTCAACCACTTGATGCCGGATAATTGATTAGTTAAATCCTCTACACGCAACGGTCTGTCTCTGTACGGTAGGGTAACTTGATTCAATCGTCTTGCATCTAAACACAACCTTATCTTCCCATTACTCTTTTCTACGAGCACTATCGGACTTAGATAAGAGGTTTTGGACTTCATGATAATATCATCTTTAACCATTGTAGCAATGAGCTTATCCACCTCCTCCTTATGTTTTTCTGGAATGACATATTGGTAACCCGTGAATGGCGTTTTATCTGTTAGTTCTATTTCGAATTGAAAATCTTTTACTGGATTCTTGTTTTTGCAAAACACCTTCTGATTCCTAAGTAATACTTCAATTAATTGTTTCTTCTGATTTTCATTAAGATTAGAATTTCCTTGCACATGCGAACGAATTTTCAGCTTCACATCTTCTTCCTCCAAACAATTCGCCTCCCAATAATTCCATGTGAACGAATCAAATTCGAGATCCTGTTGATTATTCGGTTTTAACGTCATGGTATTTTTTTCTAAGTTGATAACAACCCCGTATTGTTTCATGAAATCGATTCCCAGTATGAGCGGATATAAAAGTTCCGGCGCTACTAGGCACACAACTTGATACTTATTCTTGCCTATCTCTATATCCAAATAAACTTGTCTTGTTATTGGCTTTGATTTTTTCCGATTCGCACCTATCAGAAAAGACTTTACGAGCGGCAATGTAGGTACCTCCACTCCCTGGTTTTTCAATTCATTCAACAAACTTTCCGCTATGACGGAGGTCGCACAACCTGTATCCACTAGTACTGACGTATCAACACCCTCACATTTAACCTTAAGCTTCGGACACTGTCGCCTGGATCCGATCTGCTTTTGTTCTTCTTCGTTCCACGGTTCGTCATCAAATGAGATTAATTCGATCGATAATATCGCCACCTCTTCTTCCCTAGATTCTTCTATTAGGTTTGCGGCGGGATGGCGTGTCGAAACAAACCTTTCTAATTTTCCGACTCATGTCCGCGAGATGTACTGGGTTCAGTATTTCTGTTTTGGAAAACTCCTCTATCAATAGAATTTTTTCTATTCCTATCTTTAGACGGCGTCCTATCTTGTCTAGCATAGGTCTGTTCTTCTACGTGCTGTTTCGATTTGTAAGTTCCTCTTTTCTCTGATTTGCTTACATAATGTTGCTGCTGCCTGCTGTCTTGGCTTTCTACCGGCCCACTAACATTTGCCCTTGCTCTCTGTAACCTCTCATTGTACACGAAAGTCGCATCATACAATCCCAGCTGCGTTATTAACTTTTCCGTGGACATTGGCAAGAGATTCTTAAGCAAATTTTGTGTAGCTGACGGAAAATGACGTGTTAACAAACAGACAATTTCGTCATCCGGGATCGTCGGAGTACATAATTTGAAACAAGCTAACTTCTCCTCTGCATATTCTTGCATGGACATCGTACCTTTCTTCCACGTACCATACATTACATTAACTTTGAAATTAATTTGAGTTTCATTGTTCCAGTATCTTGAGTAAAATTTTTCTTTAAATTCTGTCATAGTTTTTGGTAATTCTCCTAAACTATCTGCCCATATTCGTGCATTACCCTGCATCATCTGATAGACTATGTGAGTTTTCTTATTGTCCGGAACATAATTTAAAGAAAAGAAATTATCCACCTGCCTCATAAATACGCATGGATTTTCATCTCCCGCTGCACTAAATTTAGGAGTACACGGTAATGAAAAATACGTGTGCGGAACGCTTCCTCCACTCGATGGTAAATTATCAATTTGATTTTTCAATTCTACAACGTCATTCGTACATGCTGTAATTTGGTGTTGTAGGACCACATCTTGTTCCGAAAGAGCTTTTATTCCACTATCTAATTTACTAGCTTGAACCTTAACTTGTTCAGTAACTAATTTTTGAAACTTCTCTACACCTTGTTCTATCTCAGTCTGCCTATCGGACACGGTGGTTATAAGATCTGATTGCATTTCGATCCTATTTTCAAATCCTTTCGTAACTTGATCAATCTTCTCTTCTAATTCATGACCCAGTTCCGTGAATTTTTCTTCTAACTTCTCGTGTTCCTGCCCTAATTCTTGTTGAATCTCATTCTTAAATTCGACCTTCCACTGTTCTGCTAATTCAGTGAATTGTATTTTTAAATTCTCTTCTAACTTCCTATTATTTTCTTCTAATTTTGTTTCTAAGGCATTTTTGTTCTCCTCTAATTTAGTTTCTAAAGCATTTATTGCCGAGTTATTCTCCTCTAATTTAGTTTCTAATGCATTCTTCTTCTCCTCTAATTTAGTTTCTAAGTTAGTCCCTAATTTCTTTATATTTTCCTCTGTCTTTTCATTCTGCATTCCTAACCTCGTATCTAATTGCTGCATGAATTGTCCTATTAATCGTTGCATCATTAAATTTGCCCTGTCGAGGTTTCGTTGTTCCTCATCCCGATCTCGTGTTGGCGTTTGCTGTGATTCCGTCGGCGAGGTCATGCTAGTTTCTCCTGACGTTCCTTGTTCTACTTCTACCGTTTCTTTCGCGATCATGGTACTTGGAGCTTGTCCTCCCACTTCCCTATCGCTATCTGAATCCCCAGACGATCCTTCAACGGTAGTTAAATTCCTAGCCGCGTTATATTTATCTGCCATTTTGACTGTATTAACTGCCTAGAATCAATCAATCCTCTTTCCCAGACACAATACACTTTTTACAAATTATTACACACACAAATACCAAACACTATCTCGAACAGATAACACTTTCATATAATACCCTTTTTGAAAAACACTCCAGAAAAAACACACTTTTACACAACACCTTTTTTGTTCTCTGTAACCTGTTCAGCAATCTTAGTAAATTGTGATTCAATTGTACTAGAAATTTTGGTTCCACCAAATTTTGGTCTCAGTTTTTCTCAAATCGAGTTTTGGTAAATGCATCCAATAATCGAGCCCCACGCTGGGCGCCAGTTGCGTTCCACCCCTCCGCCGGCTAGCTCAGAATGGGTTTTCAAGGGGGGCGCAAAATAAAAAAATACAATTAGAATAGCGGGGATCAGGGTCATGTGGGCCGTTGTGGATTGAATGCACTTACACAGAAACTCAAGTCGAATCACTTTCCACTTACTTAAGTATATTCTAATTAAATTGCTGTTACAGTAAATGAACATAAAACACTTTACTGTTTTTTGTTTACTGTTTACACTTTACTGTACTACAAGAATTTTGTCTTGCTGAAAAAAAGAAAACAACTTACACTCTTAATAATTAACTACACTGTTTCCTTTCTCTCATTTAAATCAATTTCAAAGAATACTTAAAACTTTGCCTAATCATTCCAGTCCTAAATTTCCTAGTTGCAACTTTACAATTAGCTAAGTTTTTCTTGAAAGAAAAGATTGATTCTATTTTTCACAGAATATCGGTATAAAGAACCTGTACTAATACTTTCTTTCCGAAACAAATTCTTCCTTCTAATATCTACAAA
>BLKR01016671.1:0-22530 GCA_011170035.1 Teleogryllus occipitalis | reverse complement strand
TTCTCTGCCGTTTCCTTTGGCGCAGTTGGCGTGTGATGTAGTGCGCCCGCCACAGCACACTACAGAACATAAAACATCCACGTGCGCGATTGATCTGGTCACATTCGGGAGATCGTTATACGTTTGACCTGCTTAGGTAGCTCAGGCCACCAACTGATGTCCCTGCGGTGCATCTGACCGGGAAGTCCTAGGTGGCAGGATTTTCGACACTAGCTACGTAGCTACTAGGTCAAATGCAGCCGCTGTCTGGAGGAGAATTCCAGCGGCCGGCTGCTCTGATAGGTAGTTTTCTATCGTGTCTCCGATTAGCAGCACGCGAATGCGGGAGCGGTACCCTAACAAAAGAGCCACGGATCGCACGCGATCTTTCCTTGCTCTTTCTTTCTCTATTCACTCCCTTAATTACACTCTCACTTACATGTTCTACATTTTCACACTTGTCGGGAAACCAGTCGGAGCTTAGAGCTTGTCCCGGTTGTGGCTGTGTCCCGCCGCTGGAGATACCTAGATGGGAAAACCCCGCTAGCTGAGTGCAGGTCGGCGCTGGATCTCGCCTTACACCGAGAGAAGATTACCACCACCTTTCAAGGAAAAGCGTGCACTAAACTTAAGGGACAAATGACCTTAGCCGTAGACGCGTCCAGAAACATTAGTCAATCAAAAAATCTAAATATTTGGAATGTAGAAGAAATGTTCAGAGCAGTTAACCAATATTAAGTCGTGGTGTCGAGTATTGGGAAGTTTTTTAGTACTTTATGGATTGTTATTTAATATTACTGTCAATTAATAGATTGTTATTAATATTGTTAATTCATAGAAACAAAGCATGTTTATTGAATAAAATACTGCAAAAGTTGGAAACCTAAAGAGAAATAATATATCGTACACATATTTTAGAAACTGATTAACACAATTAAAGAGCAACACATCACTTGATATTTTTCATAGTAGGAAGAATTAATTAAGTCAATTTTACATTGTTTTAGTTTCAGAAAATTAATCTGCAAAATTCGCGTGGATCAATACGATTCAATGACGATTTAATCGAGAATTTTCATTTCATTCATCTGTTCTTTAATGCACCTTTATATCCATCGGCGTTATGTTTTGTTTTGAACTTTGAATCGGTTAACTGCTGTATTTTGAAAAGATTCGTTGTTCTGATAGAGCAAAATTAAATGATTAAATTTATATATATATATATATATATATATATATATATATATATATATATATATATATATATATAGTATATATACTGGGTAGTTAGTAATTAAGTTACCGTTATTGATATAACTTTGGAATCTATACTTTCTACAAAATTGCTCGCCGCATCACAGGTGTGTCACCACAGTTTTTAAAAGCGCTACTTTGCAAGTTCTGGACACGCCGTGGATATAAATGTGTAGTGTATACCTGTGTGTATGTGTATTGTGTAAGCGTATACATTGATGAGTGTTTGTGTGCGAGGATACACGTCCACAAATATGGATGCATGCGTTTATATTTGTTTGTATGTACGAGTGCGCGTATGTGTGTATGTATGCCTACATTCGTATGTACGTTTATGAGTGCGTATGCATCTATGTATATCTCCATATAAATGGCAAGTGCGGGCTTGCGATGGTGTTCCAGTGGCGATGTTTTGTGTCAAGTGCTGATCGTTGTTTTGAAGCAGGGAAGAGGGAACGTAACGCTGGCGTCTGGCTTTATTAATCTGCTTAGGAGTTCAGTGGATACGGAGTGTATTCGCTTCCTGACGGCTTGTTTTTCCTTCGCCTGGGAATTTTTTCTCGCTTTTTAAGTCACTCTCTTTCCCGCGTCTTTGATGCATTGGAGAGACTCTCCGGGGTGAATGCTAGGAGGCGAAAGGTTAGAATTGAAGGAGTCGACTCTAAATGATCCTAAGCCACATACACGTCAAAATCAATACAATCCTACATAATTGCCATATACATTATTACTATTTGAATAAGTCCTATACAGCTTACAGTAGACAATTAACGCTATTCTGTAGATATATTTTATTATTTACTCTGTGGCGACGGTCATCGGATTTGAAACCTTTTCCTTTTTATTTAACCGAATGAACACGTAGTGACATCTGATCAGTTCAGTTTTAGAACGCAACCATTATAGCGGCGTGAAGGCGTTCGACCTTAACAGTAGTAAAATTCTGTTTAACATTCTCTTTTAGCAAAAATGCCCTATTAAACGCAAAAATTTTGTGGATCATAAATTATGTATTATAAACATATACGAAGTTGACCTTTTTTTGAGTTACCTCCTAGCGCCACATTCTGAAACAACAACTTTTAATCAGAATGAATCGCGTGATCGTAATAAGTACAGCGGCATGCAACTAGCGTCCGGTCTACTTTATGGAGCCCAGTGCTCCGTTCCTAGACGGTCGTTCACCCCTGACGTTGGGGCACATCGACTTCGTCAATGGGCGTTTACGAAATGCCAGGGCTCTCTCTCTCTCTCCGAATGTTTGAGCGAGCGCTTGTAAAGGAAAACCCGGAGTGCCACGCGCTCCAATTCCAGTCGCAGAGAGAGGGAGATATAAAGGGCGACAACGATGATAATTACGGAGTCTGTTTCGCGCGCCAACCAGAAATGGGCAGATGAATTCACCGCGAAGCTAACCCTTCGTAGGATCACATTTATCCCGGTTTCCACGACAACGCTGTGTGACAATGTGCAAAGAAGAAAGTAATCCTGAAACGTGCAAGAGAGAATTCGCATTTCTGATTTCTGAGTTTTAAATCGTGTACGAGAACGCAATTTACCTTAGTAAAGGTAGTCGAAGGTTTTGGTTGCATAACGTAAACGCTTCCTGAGTTGCACATTCTATTGTCACTGCATGTTGCCTGCATCACTTATTAATAAAGTTATTAAACAGGAATAAGGCCATAATGAATTAATTAATTTACTATATTGATATTTAAATATTTTAAATACTTTTTGTTAAAAATGTTAATATTTAGAATAATGTTTGGTAACATTGTTTAAAATCTTCCATCGTCAGCTAAACGAACATGTACAAAACATCAATAATATAATAAAATACAAGTGGTATACATATATTTGAAACCTTGTCATTTAAAAATTCAGTGGGTTGTATTTTAATTATAATCAACAAAATTATTTTACATCACCATGTAATTTCTATCCAGGGCTCCCTTGAAATACCAACCCATCCGCAATGACTCACGTTGCATTGTAACAAAATAAAAGCGCCTCATTCGAACTACGCTGAGTCAAATAGCTCGCCCTATGACTAGTTCCGATGGCAGTACTATTCTTAGCAGCTCTGATGTTTTATTGATAGCTGGCGCTCTCGACAACTCGGTAATAGCACAGCTGCTTTGTCCTGGTCCGAGGGCGGGGGAGGAGTGAGTGGCGCGTTGGTCGATCGTCCGGACACGGCCCACGCACGGAGCGCACAGCACCACCTGCGCCCGCCACGCTCCCACAGCTCGTGCCCTCGGCCCACGCTCGCTCCGCAGCCCGCCCTCCGTCGCACTCACAGCCATCGCCCCATGTTCACCGCACCGCCCCGAGCACACCAACCCGTGCTCGCCGCCCCGTGCCCACTGCCCCGTGCGCATCGCCCGTGCCCTTCCTCCATTGCACAGCGCCCCGTGCTCACCACCCCGTACCCTCTGCCCCGTGCCCACCGCTCCGTGCCCACCGCTCCGTGCCCACCGCTCCGTGCTCACCGCTCCGTGCCCACCGCCCCGTGCCCATCGCATCATGCCCATCGCCCCGTGCCCATCCCCCGTGCCCCTCGCCCCGTGCACATTGCCCCGTGCACATCACCCCGTGCCCACCGCTCCGTACCCATCGCCCCGTGCACATCACCCTGTGCACATCGCCCCGTGCCCATCGCCCCGTGCCCATCGCCTCGTGCCCATCGCCCCGTGCCCATCGCCCCGTGCCCGTCGCCCCGTGCCCACCGCCCCGTGCCCATCGCCCCGTGCCAATCGCTCCGTGCCCATCGCCCCGTGCCCAGTGCTCCATGCACACCGCCCTGTGTCTATTGGTCCGTACCTACCGCCCCGTGCCCACTACCCGGGTACCCACCGCCGCCTCATGTCTATCGCCCCATGCGCACCGCCCCGTTAACACCTACCCGTTCCCACTGCCCTGTGCCCACCGTCCCGTGCACAACTATCCTTGCCCACTACTCCGTTTCCTCCTCACTGCTCATGCCCTCTTTTGTATGATCGCCATGACATTCCCATCGTGCCATGCCCTCTACTCCATGCCCATTGCTCTATTCTCATCATGCAAAACCCTCGCCCCCATGCCTTCCACTTCATACCCACCCACACCGCGCTCGCTGCCTCATGCCCCACCAGCCCCTGCTTCTTCCCATCTCCCTAGAGATGAGTCCCAAGAGCTTGTTCACCATACTTGAGGTACGCTGCTTTCTCTTAGAGTCGGCACGCAGCGCTGGTACTCCGCCCACGCTTTTGCTTCCCAACAAATACGCCGACGTTTTTGCTCCTATCGTGTAAGCTATGTTTCAGATATAAAAACTAATCTAGTTATTAGTCGCAATTGTTATACCAACGTTACAAACACGTTATTTTAAGTAGATAAAATAATAAATGTCAAAAGCAATGAGTGTTCTCTCAATACAGTCTAGAAAGGAAATGAATGCTTTCTTTTATTCGCAAAGTCTTTTCAATATTCTTCCTGCTACCATGTGTTTGAACTTCACGTTCAATTGTCAAATCTTAGAAATTACTGTCCGCAAAAGTATGAAAGTAATAAAGAGAAAAAATGAGAACAGTTCAGTTTTAATGGAATGTGTCCAACCTCCCGGCGGAACTATGACGATTAATTCCTCATGTGCCAATTTTAGCCCCAGGCGCGTTCATTAATTCCCAGAGCGGAAATATTTCTCTACAATGGAGGTCCGCTTTGTAGTGAGCGTGGGTGCGTGGGCGGGTGCAGGTTTTGGGGCCGACGGTCGATCGTGACGCCGCGGACCACACACGCCCCCGGTCAACCCACGCAACAGAGCGCACGCCCGCTGCCCACCGCTGCGGCCGCCACCGCGCGGCTGGCAGGCGAGCCGGGTGAAAAACACGTAGCTGCCCACAATCGTCAAAGCTGGTCGCCCACCTCTCGCCTCCCAACTCTCGGCTCTGGCCTTTCACCTCTCACCTCCCACTTCGTGGCCCTCGCCTAACAGCTCTCCGCTCTGGCCTCCCAACTCTCGGTTCTCGCCTCCCAACTCTCGTCCCTGGCCTCCCAACTCTCGTCCCTGGCCTCCCACCTCTCGTCTCTGGCCTCCCAACTCTCGTCCCTGGCCTCCCAACTCTCGTCCCTGGCCTCCCAACTCTCGGCTCTGGCCCCCCAACTCTCGGCTCTGGCCCCCCAACTCTCGGCTCTGGCCCCCCAACTCTCGGCTCTGGCCTCCCAACTCTCGGCTCTGGCCTCCCACCTCTCACCTCTTCTACTCGTGAGAGAATGGTATGTGAGAGAATCTCCTTTAAACGAAATATTTTAGTGAGAATATATTTAGAATATTTTTAGCTGCCACAAGCGCTGAGCTTTAGCATTTTACCTCTGTGAGACTTTTCTTTCAGTATGCTCAAGTTGGGAGTAAAGTGCCTATTGGAAAAATGTGAATTTAAATCAGGCAAGTTTTAATGATGAATTATAATATTTACGGATTTAAAAAGAAGAGGCCTTGTCACTATAATCGCCACCATCCCCTCTTCTCCGCGGAAATCCACCGCCATGTGCGCACCACGCCTCACCTACACACTCTCCGGTGTGGTCAGTGTTAACGTCTGTTGTCTTTAACCCATCACTACGGTCAGTTTAACAGTTGGTCCAAGGAAAACCACAAATATGTTTATTTAAGTGATGGTAAAATAATATAAACAATAACTAAAACTAATTGTTTAAAATGTTTTAGAATCCCAGAATTAGTTATTTCTTCTACCCAAATCACTCAGAAGTATGAATTAGAGCTTAAATATGGTTAAAACATCAGATCAAACAAATTAGATCATTATGTAATCTAAATTACAAAACGTATTCATATTAATTTCATAGGTGGTAAAATATTAATTATTTTTAATAATTTATTTTTAATCTTATTATACACACATTTCCTAGAATCAAGAGAAGTTAGAAAAAAGCAAAAATAAGCTAAGAATATTTTTATAATTGTTTTCAAAACTTACATTTCATTGCGTTTTTCATGGTTTCCTAATAGTAATAATAGGGCGGTTCTAACGGAAAGCCCCCTCCGGAGGTCTGTTGTGGCCCGGCCACCGCCAGCGCTGTCAGTCACGTGACAAACGCGCGCCGGGGAAGTCCCGCACCAGATGCGCCGCCCCGCGTCACGTCACCCACGCGCGGCGCCCTGCAGTCCATTCCGCCGACTCCTAATGGGCGACGTCATTAACCAGCCGCCGCCATTACCACCACCACCATCATCATCATTATCATTATGGTCTTCAGTCTAAATGAGTGCGCATAAATTGTTTATTATTAAATTTGTTGCACTGTTCGATACGCACATAGACATTCCTGGTGAAGACGGTAGCAGTGGTCATTGTTTGTACTTCTCGTAAGATGTTTGATGGCATTTCTGTCAGAGTGAATGTGGTTTCGAGAATTTCTTCGATATTCTCTTCTTATTACATTTTAATTTAAGAAAAATAGAGAAATAATTTTCGAACGCAAGTAAAGATTATATCTGTTGCTACGGGGCATTTGAAATGTTTGTGCCCCCGATCTTTCTTTCTCGTTTCTCTTGCCTTTCCACTTCTTCTTATCGGTAGCGGTGGCTCAGTGCATCAACTAATGTCACTGCAGCGCCTTTGACCGGGAGACCTAGGTTCGAGTTCTGACGGCGGCAGGCTTTTTCGACATTAGCCTATCAGCTAGGTCGAATTCAGTTGCTGTCTGGAGGAGAATTCTAGCGGCTGGCTACTCTGATCGGTAGTTTTCCGTGGCTTCTCCGATCAATACCAGCCAAATGCCGGAGAAGTACCCTAACAAACGGGCCACGGACGCGCGCGATCTTCCCTTCCTCTTCCTGGTCCTATCCTCTCCCTTTACACACACACTTACACTAACATGCACTACACTACCACATATTCCGGTCGAGAGCTTAGAGCTTGTCCCGGCTAGGGCGGTGCCTCGTTGGTGGGAGAGTCCTGGTTAGGGGGAAACCCCACTAGCCGACGGTAGGTCGGCACCGGATCTCGCCATCCCTCGGGGGAAGATCACCGCCACTTCCATATGAAAAACATGCACTACACTTACGGGACTTGTGACCTATTATTTGATGCGCCCGAAATCACGATTCAAACAATGAATCCCCTCTCCTCCCCCTTCCTTTTCCCTTACCCATCGCGTCCTGCGTGCTAATTAGCACGCCCAACCCGCAGAGCAGAGGGGGCGGTTTAAGCAATACGCTAAAACAAGAATAAATTATTGGTTTATTTGTGCAATGGGTGGTGGTATGAGATCATCTGGATATTTACACTTCCTTTCTATTTTTATTCTACTACTTTTTTCTTTTCTCCTTGTTGTAGAACTTTGATGTTTGTCTCCGATGGTATGTTGGTGCTAAAGTATAAGAGGAGTGCTTGAATTCCCTGGGCGACGAATGTTGATTGTGATATATGGAGTCGCTGATGACATTGCTTTCCCCTGCAGAGTTAAATTGAAAGCGCTCATTCCTTACAAGATATTCAAACTCAAATCGTTTTCTATCATTTTCATACACTCCATTTAGGTCGCAATACATTACACCATACTATAAATGGAGAAAAAATATTTCTAATCGTGATGTCTATGACAATGATGCCTCATTCTTTCCAAATTGTTCTTTACAACATATTACCCAATAATTGGAGAGGGACACTGGTATTTTTATAATAGCTGCTAAAATTTTGAGACTAGATCATCACGCCTATCATTAAACAGATCTTAGTACAGTCATCGAGCTACTAAGAGCAGATAATTACGGGTTGGGCAGTATTTAAATACTTGTATTTAAAATATCTATTTTAAATATAATTTGTATTTGAAAAATTGTATTTTACAGTTTTCTGGTCATGTATTTTAGATATGTATTTAAATACATAAAATAAGTGTATTTAAAAAAATAAATAACGAAAATACCTCAAATCATGATGAATATAAAGAGGATCGTTTCTTTTTGTTTGATTCTGCTAGTGAATGGAATTAATTGAAACAAAAATGAAATCTCCTTTGAGCTGTTGTACTTGAATTCTCTTTATTTTTAAATGATAAATCTAAGTCATTAGAAATGCTGAACAATAAAATATTCGACAACACAAAAAGGCTTAATTCATTATAATACTAGTTCATGTTCAACAGCCAACACTAGTGCCAGCTCAACAACTGTTTTCCTTTGCAAGTTTTATACATTCGTCAATTAGGGGTTTATTGTCCGATGATTTGTTTGAATAACTAGGCTTCTTAAAAGGAAATTCCGTTTATTTTAATTAGACATATTTTTGATATTATTTTACATTTGGTGGTGAAAGTAAATTTAAAGAATTTTGCCGAACCTTGGCTAGTGATAATAAACATTAGAATTGGTAGGAATATCCGGGTCAGGGCATCTCACCCTTTGATTGTGAATGTGTATTTTCTCACTGGTTAGAAGTCTTAAGTTAATATTTATTATGTCCCTTAATTTCCAACATCACTAGACAAGTCTCATAGTTCAAGCGAATTTAAAAAAAAAATAATTTTTGCCCTTAACATCAGATAAAGAAACGATGTAAATGTCGATGAAAAAGTTCATCTGCCATGGAACCAGTGAAGGAGCTCAGATGAAATGAAAAATTGTATCCGTTATTACCATGAGTGAAATAATATATACGCTAATAATAATAATAATAATAATAATAATAATAATAATAATAATAATAATAAACATACCCTATCCATGATACCCGCAAGAATGTCACGTACCAAATACACCGCCAAATTGAAAAATCAAACACAAAATTAATTAGCGAGTTTTTCAGAAATTGATTTCTACATCCAATGAACAGGACAATGAATTGAACAAACGTTTGTGCAATACACACTCGACATCTGTCAACCGCAATTTTATTACGCGGAGAAAGCCTTACAAATTTAATTTAATTGCACCTCCCACATCCGCATTCGCTGTGCAATCGTATACATTCCATTGTCGCGAGAATGTGTTTGGAAATTAATTATCTTCTACGCCGACGCGCGGCGCTCTCGGATTGTGCGGCTGGAACTACGTCATAAGTACGATCGATTGGACCGGACATATCGACGCCGGATGGGGCGGCGGGCGCAGCGTGGGCGGAGCTGGCTGCTAGCCAGAGCGCCTGGAGCGCGCCCGCTGTCAACACGACTTCCTCTCGAACCAGAAAAACAACTGAAACGAGATGTTTGTGATCTTATTATAGACGTCCAGATTCCTCGGTAAATTAATTTATGATTTTCAAGAGAAAGTAACAGAAAACCGTTTTGCGAGTATATTTGTATGATGCCAGTCTCAGAGGTAATGCATTGGTTACAAATGCATGACAGACAAACGTATTTTCGGGGTGTCCGTTATTGCTTGAGTTGCGTTGAAATGGTATTCCATGCATTTTTATTTTAATTTTTAAAATCGTCTTTAGGAGATACTAGACGGCACTTCAGACATGAAGCTTCAGTTGTTAAAGTTTCGACCAATCTCCCCAACAACCTCCTATTTTCTTTTCTCTCTGCTTGAGGACTTTGTACCATTGTGATGGTGCGCATTATGACATAATGTACCTCCATGTTTTAATGCTGTAACACACGAGTATATTAATTAACAATGAATCGCATTAATTATTTGAAAAATTACTAAAATTTAAATTTCTGTGTAGACTCTTGTGAGGTCACTCTATACGTCAAGTTTTTAACCAATATAATTATCGTCTGAAGCAATGCAGATCCAAACTTATAACCAACCAGCTTGTTCAAAAAAAACATATTAGTAAAGACATGTGGAAATAAGCATAGCTTAGCTACATGTGGAACTAGCACATATAAGAAAGAGGACACAAGACGATGCCGGACACAAACACTAGACGAATGCCGGAGCAGTACCCTAACAAACGGGACACGATCACACGACATTTCCTTCCTCTTTCTTGTCCTATCCTCTCCCCTTACACACACTTACCCTAACATGCACTACATTATCACACATGCCGGGAGACCGGTCGGGGATTTAGAACTTGTTCCGGCTGGGGCTGTGCCATGATGGTGGCAGATACCTGGTTGAGGAAAACCCGGCTAGTCGACGGTAGGTCGGCGCCGTATCTCGCCATCCAGTGGAGGAAGATAACAGCCGCTTCCCGATGAAAAATGCACTACACTTATGGGAATAATGACCTCGGTAGCTGACGCGTCCGAAATCACTAACAATCAATCAATCAATCCTTTGGTAACAATATGATTTTCTAATATGCACTACCGACACGTATCGGCAAAAGCTACTTAACTATTGAGTTAAGTAGCCTTAACACACTTTAATTATTCGAACGAAACAATGAGATAAAATAAATGGAATGAAATAGAATATAAAAGCATCTTATGAGGCATCTTTTCTTAGACATTACAACAATCGGAGACATATATTTAGACTTTTGTTCGTAAATAATAGTCACCATTATTATTAGATTGGCGTGTCATATTCGGGTCAAATGTAATCACATAGAAAATGTTCGATGGCATTTGTACACGCTTTGTATCAAATAAAAACAGTAAGAAAATTCCATATTTGTCTATTTTAGATGGAGATTTCCGAATATAGAATTCGCTTGCCTGTATTACACCTACGTCAAACCTTTCCCGAAACTATTATTTTTCCACCCCTGGAGTTTGGCTTAATTCTAGTTTTTCAGTTTTATAATAATATCTCTCAACTGCCTACGGTGAACTACTGAAGTTGGCTTATTTCAGTTAAACAATAATTTTTTACCTAAACCTATCACAAAGCCTACTATTATCATAAAGATTTGTCAATATCCCAAGTACACTGCATTAGATCGTAGAGTATTTATACACTGAATAAAGAAAATAGTTATATAGTACGTATATAATAACTACGTGCTGAAGAGTTTGAGGATCGCAATTCAACCACGTAACTACTTTTCACTTTTGAAAAATGTAATTTACAAAACATAATTAGTATTTTCAACCAGATCTTCGCTTAATGACTAATCGAATAAGACATTTCGCAGCCATGAAGCTACTATGATTCTCTCTCAACGCTCTCTCGTTGTCTGTGTGTCTGTCTGTACTGTGATAAGCCAAGAACCGTTGATTTGGTTTTAATGATAGAATCGGCATCCAGCCTTACTAATAATAGCATTGTTTGCAAACTCGAAAGACAGAGAATAAGCGTTGTTAGGAAAACCGATTAACAAGATGTAATATTCCATGCTTGGTGTCATAGCACTGTGCTGATGGGCACGGCCCCGAACACATCATATGACAAAAGTGCAGAGAAGGCGTTGAGAGTGTCATCGCATCGAATTAGTCTCGAGAAAAATATTGAAGCGAACACGCGTAAGCGGTTGGTGAGGTGCGAACGGATTTTCAGCATAGGCTGGGTATTATTTAAATGATAGTGAGGCGGGAATTTATGATTAGTTTGAGGTTTGAGAGCTTGGTATTCTTTAAATTGTATTAAATTGTAATTGGAAATTTTATTAATGTAGTAGTTGAAATTTTGAATTAAAATAAAATCCGTGTTTCGAGGGCATATATTTTACGATAGCTCCGTAGATGGAAGAATTTTTAATATGTAGCTGAGTATAGTCAGTTGTATGTGTTTCATATGAAACACAGGGAAAGTCGCGACCGCGTATTAATTTTGTGGGAATATTAAGTCTTAGTAATAGCAAATCGTTGAACATTTTGGAACATTTTTAATTTAGGCAAGGACGCGAGAATTGGTATAAGAAAGATTCCATGGACAACATTCTGCTAGTCAGTCGAGAAGTCAACTCTCGCGATATTATAGTAAGCTTACGAACTATATTCAAACCCATACGGTGTGTTAATGTTCTACATTTAAAAAGCAAGTCTCATAAAACCGAAAGAATTTGTAACATATGTAAGAATAAATGTTAAATTTTTATTGTTGAAAAAGACTGATAATTTATGTTAGTTGTCATCAATCTAATAATTGGTTTCAGTCAATAGAACTTTCAGTAATCGTGATTCTGTATAGAATTACACGTTAACATGCAACAGGTAAAGAGTAATATGTTGTATGTCGAACCTATGATTAAATTGGAAGCAAATTTAATAAATTAGTGTTAATATTGAGAGAATTTGTGAGCAAAGCAGGGCAACGGTAGGAATAATAATAATAATAATAATAATAATAATAATAATAATAATAATAATAATAATAATAATAATAATAATAATAACGATACTAGTGGAAGTAATCCCCTTCATAGTATTAGATAAAATGTTTGCTGTAAATAGTATCAAGATTTGGCAATAGTAAAATATCAGTAGAAAGAAAGAAATTTCACAGGAGTTGACGCGGCAGCCCGCGTACGGGCCATAACCTACCAGCAGCGTCCCAGCCTTGCGGCCATGGTTTAAGGGGGTACGTGTAGTTAGCACGACGACATTTTTTTAAAATTTGTTTTATTTAAAGTCGCATCAAGGAAGATATTCTCACGCAGTATTGGACTTCTTAGCCTAAGAAGTGAGTTTTCTCATTTTCATACAGCAACATGTACTGGGATATTGCAAGCAAAACGCACATTATAATCTTGCCCGACCGGGAATCGAACGTATCCCGATGTAGTAGTGATTTAAAATCACAATGCTACCCGTTGTAGAAGAATACCTAGTATATATTTTGTTCAATGAAAATAAACGTCTGTGTATAGACAATTCATATATCAATATATCATCTGTAATGCAAATTTTGTGATTGGTCTTTACTGAAAGCAAATTTACGACTGTGATATCAGACAACACCTAGGCCAGATATACGTACTTTTATCTCGTGAAAAAAGCATTATGTACTTGAATATGATTTTATACCAATCCATTTCCCAACGAATGCAATTATTTTTGTTTGAAATTCATAAATCTCTTAACACATTCTTGTTTCGTGTGTTGCAGGCTGCCTCTTCAGCGCGCGGGTGTGTGATGAAAGCACCGAATGGTGTTATGACGGTAAGTTGGCGACACTGATTAATTCAGGCTCTATAGAAATAAGAGGCTTAATTTAAGGAGGAGACCATAAATCATCTCATCCCGGAAACTGCCCGACCTGACGTCGCCACTCTCAGCGAGCGCTTTTTTAAACAAACCATCCTCTTCTTTCTCCTCTCCATCCCTTAATATATTTTTTCTTTTTTTTTCCTTCTCTAACCGCGGTCTTTGTGACCTCAGTTCTGATTCGGCTAGACATTATATTAGATATGAGTATCCAGCAAGAGAGTTTACCAAAACAATTAAAATATTTTCTCTTTATGTTTAAATTTAATTTAGTTGGATGCTTTGTATCTCCAACTAAACATTTTACTCGGAATTGATATGAAAAAAGCTCCCGATCATTTTCGATTATTTTTGGCTTCCATATTTCAAAACGTTAAGATCTTATAAATAGATTTTTAGAGAAAAACATTCCTCTCTGGGAGAATAAAAAGGCATGTTTAAGGAAAATAAAATAGTGTTCACTACCGTTCACGACCGTTCGCCACCCCCCCGCACCCCTGTAGGTGCCCACCAACAAAGGCAACGCCACCCCCGCTGACGCCGGGGATGGACTGGCCCGGCGGTATATAAGACCGGGCCCGGCCTAAGAAGTAGTCGCTCGTTTCCCGCTCTTCGTGAGTGCGGTAGTGATCGCCGGCGTCCCGCTCTACGGATGCCTTCGGGTTTGACCGAGTCGGGAATCGACGCCGTGCCGAACCGAGCGACCCATCACCAGCCTATCTGCCTTCGCCGCAGCCTGCGCCGTCGCCTTGTGGCCGCCGCCTTCTCCGCCGCATACGCCGCCGCCGCCTTGAGGCCGGTGGATTTGCCGCCGCTACCTGCCACCTTTCCCCCACCCTCCTCATGGCAACGACCGACTGAGTGCTGGGCTGCGTAGCCTCTGTTAGGTAAACGTACTGCATAGGAACGTACAATAAGCCATTTTGTACATACCAACACCGAGTTCATCTTTCTCCCGATACTCACTCACTCCCATCATGTCATCACGACATATTGGTGTCAGGTGTGGGGTGCAAGACGGCGTCGCCTCACCACAGTAGAACTCAGGCGCTGTCTGGGGGAGAATTCTACGGTCCGGCTGCTCTAACCGGCACTCTCCGATCAACACCAGGCGAATGCCGGAGCAGTAGAAAAAACGGTCCACGGACCGCGCGCGATCTTTCCTTCCCCTTCCTTGACCTTTTCTCTTGCACGATTCGTACATCTAATACACTCCCACTTATGTCTAGAGTTCAGTCGGGAGTTTAGAGCTTGTCTGGGGTAGGGTGACCACCGCTGGTGGAAGATACTTGGAGGGGCGAAATCCCCACGTGCCGATATGTAGGTCGGAGCTGAATCTCAGGTGGCCGAGAAACATTGCTGCCTCACGGGATAGAGCATTCATTTCACTAACTAGAATAATGACCTTAGCAATTGACGTGCCTGGAAACTTCAATTAGTAATTAGTTATATTAGAATGTGGTTGAATAAGACATAAAGATACCCATTTATCCAATCATATTTCGTATGAATAATCGCAAATAAGAAGAAAATCAAAGGGAGACATAAGATATTTCAATAGATAAAGAGTATTCAAAATTTATATCAAACAATACTGAAAAGGTCGAAAGGTCGCTCAAGAAGGTGATCTCATAATTCAAACCTATCATGTCGCTATACTAATCCTTAATTGAGAAAAGGAAGAAGAAGAATAGAAAGAGATATGTCATCAATTAAATATTGCTTATTCTACTTTTTGAAAGAATGTTTAAAACCTTGATCAAACTTTCTTGAATGACCTGCATGGTACTATAATGCTTTTCTTTCAGCGATAAATTAAATTGTCAGTAAAATGGTTGTCAATAAAAACATCAACGCAATCTATATCAGTATATAAATAACACAATATCAACAACATTCAGAGGTTGCAGGATATAGTACAAGTTGGCAAAAAAACAGAAGTTCAAGCACAGAGATGAAATTAATGGTAAGGATACAATCATAGCGTTCACACAAACTCAGTGAAATTGAGAAGTCTTTTACTCTCCTTTACTGTATTTTTTGCTCATATATTTTGGCAAAATGGCGCACCTTAGCACTTTTTAATGTAAATCTAACAGTATAAGCGGATGCATCATATTAAAGTATTAAAACAGCAGTTTGGTACAGTTTTATAAGAAACGCAAAATAATTCCCAGGGCTTTCTGTTCAATAATATTTATTTTTATTGGCCCATTTTCTTAATGAAGTAGTATGAGTATCTTAATATGTGTAAATGCGAATACTTATGGGATTCATTGCCGATGTCCCGAACCTACTGTGATCCAGTAGATGAAACGCAACCCGCAGTGTGCATCTGCTTAGCGCATTGCAGACTGGACACCTCTTTTAACCCTGAATTTTACGATGACGACGACGACGACCACGACGACCACGACGACCACGACGACGACCACGACGACGACCACGACGACGACCACGACGACGACCACGACGACGACCACGACGACGACCACGACGACGACCACGACGACCACGACCACGACGACCACGACCACGACGATGATAATGATAGTGATGATGATTGTGATGATGGTGATGATGATGGTGATGATAATGATGATGGGTTGTCTTCAAATGGGTTGTTGAAAACTCCCGGTGTGAGAGGGAGCGATTCGACGAATTGTCTAAGACGAAGACTACTATCGCTTATGCAATTCGGACTGAATATATTCTCATAAAAGGTCTTAGCCCTTATCTTTTCCAGTTTCCTTGCTTAGTATTCCTTATTTTGAAGCTGAAAATCACCCATTCGGCGCATAGGTATGGCTTGCCATTAAATGCCACCTTGGAAGATGCAGTTTTCCATAAAGGTAACTTTTCAAACACTAGATGGAGACGATTACCGTCTTCCCACTGGAAAATTTGCATTTTGATGACGAAGAGATTGCAAAGGGTAATTGATACTTATGAGATATATAACGATAGATATAGATATAAACTTTACAATTGAGCAGATGTTGCTCGGTGGCAGAATGCAGAAACATGAAAGTACAATTACAAATTTAAAAAAACATAAAAAATAAATATAAAAACAAATTATCTTTATCATTACCTGGACAGGCAGTTGGTATTTACATTCATACACTACAAGTGAAAACACATATATACCAACATTTACATAAATAAACGTACGTATTACACAAATATACATACATACAAACATACACGCGTATATACATACGCAGATTTTTGCATGGCTGGGAGTGTAGCGTGTTTTGGGGCACGTCAACTACTTTTGACAATAGTCTCGTAAGGGCTTTGCGTGATGTAGCCGGAAGGTAGCGATGTTCCGTTCCCGCTGGAACATGAGATGCGGCGCCAAACCACGCGTTGGAAAATTTCCTCTCCAGATATCTCTCATAGGAACGCTGCCCCAGCTGGGACAATTATAGTATAGTGCATGTAAATGTATTCCTAAGGGAAGAGGATGGGGTAGGGAAAGGATTACGACATTCGCCTGGTGTAAATCGGGGAAACTACGTACAACCACCGACCACTCGAATTTCTGTTCAGCCGATGTCTGAATTTGACTTAGCTGTATATTTAGTGTCGAAAATGTTTCACGGTCGGGACTCAAACCCTTGGCCTTCCCGATTAACGGCATCGCCGACAATGAATATGATGGTGAGAGAAGCCAACCACGCCCAAACCACATGTAATAAAACCCATTCCATACAGAGGACTCCAACTCATAGCCTTCGACTCTGTTTTCACGACCATTGCTTCAACACTGTTCCACCGAGTCATGCAATTTTCGAAAGAATGATGCACTAAAAAGTTAGCTAAATGACCATTGACATGGTTTTTATGTAAAAATGTAATCATGTGTGAAAAAAGCTTCTTTTAACTTCTAGTGTAATGATTCTATTAATTTTATAATCCGTTTACAGATGAAAAGAGGGTAGAGTAAAGGGGTGCAGTGAAGAGGGTACAGTAAAGGGGGTATAGTAAAGAGGGTTCAGTAAAGGAGTACAGTAAAGGAGGCGCAGTAAAGGGAGCACCATAAAGAAGTAAAAATGTATGTACTCATACTTACCAACAATTCAACTCTTTAGTATCTAAGGGATTTCTAAAAGGATATTCTAAGAAGATTTATTTTGCTTCTTCTATCTCTTTTATTCCTCACATTTCTTACTCCCCCGCCGATCTGTGACTGAAATTGCTCATACACCTCTCACCCATTTCGCCGCCTGTCGTGTCTCCTAATAATACGATATATCCTCTAAATCACCCTTATAATTATCTAAACCAGGTTAGGGAAGCCCGTTGTATGATCAGGCTCAGCACAGATTAGTAGGATACAGCATTGCCAAACGGTGCACATCTGATAACTCAGCTTCGCAGTAGATACAGGGGAGGGAGCGACACTGTGCAACGGCCGCCCCGGAGTACCACGTGCTTGGTCCCAAGCTCTTACGCCCCGGGGCAGTCCATTAAGAATGGGCTGAGGTCTAAAGGTCACCATGCCGCAAACGCACAGGTGAACATCTAAGCCCGAGGCGGAAATCGATCTCGCAACCCTTCGCTCTGACCCGGCAGAGGCGCGCCCGTTTCTGCGATCTCGATTATCCAAATCCGATACAAGGAAAAATGCAATTACTTATGAATACGCGCTGTACCCGCTTGATATTCTCTACGATTATGCTGCCATGAACACCTGCTGTAGGAATTGTAATATTATAATCTATACCAAGCGGAACAACATCTATTTATCATATTGAGTCTGTTTCATTTTATCAGTTAAATAATATTGTTCTCTCGGTGGGTAATTATGTATCGCCCATTCCTCGTCATTGCTATCGAAAAGCCATATACCCCAAAATCCGCCATCTCTGCTACGATCACACAGCCATTTCCCCTCCATGAGACTCCGATCCCTACCATGTCTGCGGCGCCTTCTCGCTTGTTGATACGAAGGATTAAATCCCCGTCTCCTCTACTCTCCTTTCCCCGCTCGTTCGTCCTTCACCTGAGCGGAGATCGCGCGGGCGTCGGCCCTGCTCCCATTCCCACTCCCTCTCCCCCTCCCGCCCCCTCCTCACGCCGAGGACTCGGGCTCTTGCGCAAGCGGCAGCCCCCAGGGCTTCGCTAAGCGGCCGATCACCACTCGAATTCGCTGACTCCAACGATGGTATCCCCTCTCCCCATATCGGACTCTGCAGTGATGCATTGGTGAAGGATATTTGATCACTTCGAAGCCACTAATTGTCGAAGGTAATACCACGAGTAAACTGTGCATTTTCCATATGTTCACGAGTTTCAACAAGGGAATGTATCTGGACTTTGACAATGTACTGGCACTTAAAAATACTAATCCACGAATGAAATGATGTTCCAATTTCATAGTGAGACAAATATTATTTATATTAAAGAATGTTGCGCTTTAACTGCACTCCACTTACTCTGATTGCAGTTTATGATTTTTACTAGTTTGATACTACTATATCCGCAGTTTATGATTTACCAATAGAGAGATGTAAGAAAAATCCAGTAGAAAAACTGATAATTGTCGATACACCGCCCTGATTGGGGCATATCAGATGTATTCTTAACACTATTAAATTTCAAAACTACTTGTGTTTAGTGTGACTAGATTGGAAATAAATACGAGTATATTATTGAGTAACACATGAAACAAAAATAATGATATGGATAAATATTGTGCGATTCAGCTTTCAGTTCGTTAGGTGTGTGTGACTGTGAACGGTTGCATTTTTACGAAGACAGCCAATGCAGACATTCTGCATTCGTACAGCGTACGAACGAAATAGCGTCATACTTTGACGACTCTCTATGAACTTATGTGTTTAATCTGTGTTACTTGGAACCACTGAAGATGGGAAGAGTGTTCCCGAAACACGCATTTGGCTAATGTAATCATATTAAAATTATAATTAATACTATTGTGGTAGATACCTCATTGACCCCAGATAGTTTACCTTGTTACCCTTACCAGCCTCGGCTGCTAGATTTGGCTCGTACCCCAATCATAACCAATTATAGTTACGTGAATTTCCGTGCCACTCCATGGGCCCATCTCTGCTACTTATAGCATATTCCGAGGGAAGAGTTACTATGTATGCTATGAGGAGAAATGGGTGAGAATGGTGATTCATAGTGGGCGAGGAAGACCCAACTATGACCTAACACACTAGGTCCATACCTTACGCGAGCTTTTACCCACATCGCCGGTGCAAAGCGTTTTTGGGTACATATCCTCAGCCCCCGTGCCACAAAGGAATAAAGGTAATGAAGTAAATGGAAAGGTTTCAGTCAATTTCAGGAAACCTTTCAGTCAATTTAACGATTCAGACTCTCGTACTTTCACAATCGTAGCTACCCAGGTCTGTTACGTTCGCGTTAGTTTATTAAACAGGTGAATTTAATTGTTGGAAGAAAAACTAATGGATATCATGGTGATTACTACAATAAATTGATTTTTTTATGGTACAATATCCCGGTTTGTTCTTTAACTTTAATATTAAGTGTGAGAGGTAATGAAAGAGGCACGCAAACAAAAGGCTACAATGATAGCCGCAATTTATACATCCAGTTTTTTATTGTCGTAGATATTTCCTTGCCTTTTCAAAACCCGAATGCCAACCAAAGTTATGCTGGGAGTAAAACGTTAATCCAAGTAAGTAGAGATGACTGTTTTTGAATCTCTTCTAAGATATTTTCCCCACCAGAAGATCAATAGTTTTGACATTTGAGACTTGATTTTAGCGACGTTTCGACACTAGTTTCATAGTTACGTAAAAAATTCAGCTCTTGTCTGGAGAAACATTCTGAAGGCCAGGAGCCCTGATCGGTAGTTTTCTATGGTTTCTCTGATCAATACCAGGCGAAAGCCTGAATGGTACCCTAAAAAACGGGCCACGGACCGCGCGCAATATTTCCTCACTCATCTTTGTTCCATCCTGTCACCTAAGACTTGCGCGCACACATACATGCACTACACTACTACACATGTAGGGAGAGCAGTTGGGTGCTCAGAGGTTATTCCGGATGGGGCTGTGCCACGCTGAGGGAGACACCTCGAGAAAGAAAACTCGCAAGCTGACGTGAATGTCAGCGCTGGATCTCTAGTTCTGACGAGGAAGACACACCCTCATCGTTTTGGATATAACATGCACAGCGCTTACAGGACATTTTGACGCGCCAGGATACACTAAATTATCAATTAACTTACTTGCATCTGTGACTGCGGAGGGTGTCGGCGAGACCAGTAAATGTCAAATGGGTGTGGTTGAGTGCGTAATGCAGCGTAGTCTTTCCCTCTACCTATTCGTTTTGTCATTTTAAGGATGCACGGACCATATTCTCTTCTTGGTTCAGTAACGTAGCATGCAAAAAAAATATCAGAAAAATAGCTCTTTTGACATCCTTAAAAATCAGAACACCCGATAAAAAGGATTGCAACTTCCTGCCATCATCGCCACAGATTCTATGCTCCAAAATTTGGTTTATACTCCGATTTAAATGTAATGGTGCTTCAAGATCACGAGCTGGAATGAGAAGGGACATTGATATCCAATCGAGACCTTAGTTACGACTTAAGTTTTTGGTAATAGAGCTCGCAATTGGATGCCAGTGTCCTCTTCGCCGTCCAGCTCGTGACCTTGAAGTGTCACTACGTTCAAATCGAAGTACATATTGTGGTGACGTTGCAGAAATGTCCCGTCTGTCTACGGCCTGCTTTTTAAACACTTGCCTTGTGTGTGAAGCTACGATACGAGCGAGCGCCTCTAGGCTAGCGGCATGAGCTGCCTCACAAGTTGAGGAGAATGAAAAAAGTTTGTTTGTAGTCTTATCGGATGAGGATGTGAGATTGGAAAACTGTTGATCTTACGCAAATCAATGCAGGAAGCAATTCTGTAAGGCAATCTGCTTTTATTTTTTGAATATAATATACGGGGATTAATCTATCCAAACCTCACATTAGGACATCTTATTGTGGCGCATCGCAAAAAAAATGTGATAACTTTTCTTCGCTACTTGAAACATAATTATTACCGCTCCTTTTGCGGATATATTGAAGGCGCCTAAAATAATATTGGAAATACCGGTGTATTGATTCGGTATACTATATTCAGCTATTTTTTCCTAGTCTTACATTTTTAAATTCAATATTAAAGCAACTATGGTTTTGGTAAAGAGATAAACGCAGTATATTAGGATGCAACGGGTGATCAGTTTTGAATGATATAATATTTGTAACACTGAATGAAGTAAAACAATGCCGAACAATCGGGTAATGTGCATGTTTCGGTCGTCTAGTTTGTCTAGTGCTTCTCGATGATCCGCCATTATAAAATGTGTGCGAAAGTTTTCTTTTTTACAAAATAACGAAAAAACACTAATCCCAATAATCTATCATGTTGAGCGGTTATAATGGCCAGTTCAAACATAAATTGAACATAATGGAATAAATTAAAACTTACAATTTTTGTAATATCTGCCTGAAAGGCAGATGCCTGCCTAAAGGCACCCATTTGACATTTACTAGTCTCACCGACACCCTTGTTGCTTTCCTAGCCTGAAAGGTTTTTGAAGTGCAAGAAGAGTCGCGTTTCTGCTCATGACGTTAACCTCTGCCTCGATGTTTTTTTAATATTCAGATATTTTACCAAAATCGTTAATAATTTTAAAACATCTATTTGTTATTTAAAATACGATACACGTCCAGAAGATAAGTTTCCATGCCCAGAAAATAAGTATGAAAGTAGATGAATAAAAACTCCTCCAAGTAGTTGTAAAACACTAGTTCCAATCCCAGGTGAAAGACTTTTGACACAGATATAACGATGTCTCACGATATGATAAAGTACTCAATTCTTGTAGTGATATAATATTTTTTTTCATGAAATTGACTTTTATTTTTGTTGCTCGAAACAGTTGCTATTTTCGCCAACGGTTGTTTATTTTAATTGATAATGGTGTTTGATAGAGATGTTAACTCTGAACCAAATTCTATCCGATATCAAAATTAAGTAACATATTCAATTTATAACTGTGAAAGTTAAACAAAAATTTTCACACAGAAATTATATATTTGCAAATTAACACAAAATAATAGACTTATTTTGCAATAATAGATATATTCGCGGTCTTTATGGATATAAATCTTTCATGCCTGGATTCATGTTCGGTTCTTTAGAAAAATAATGTAATGTATTATGTATATTTCCACAAAACATGTTG
>BLKR01016670.1:0-22562 GCA_011170035.1 Teleogryllus occipitalis | reverse complement strand
TTATTATTAATTATTTTTCATTATATTTCTTAGGTCTTAACTTCTAGAAAAATGATACAACAAATAGGTAGAAAAATATTTCAAAACTATTTCATTGTTATGTTATTTGTCTGTACATCCATCTTTTAGGTTAGAAAGAGATTTAACTGTTAGGAAGACCCTAACCTACTGTAATGAAATGTGAAGTAAGTGTCTGTTTTTCCAATGTAGTTCTTGGAGGGCACCTATAATGTCATTCAGTGCAGTACCTGAAAGACCGTGCCAAACTGTACATAATAACACTAAAATCAAATTATACATTTCAGTATAATTATTTTATCAGAGAATGGTGTGAAGAAAGATGAACTGAATGAATTACAACTCCAAATGCTTCATTTGGTCCTCAAAAGACCGTGCCAATAATAGTTGATACCTATAATAGCATGGTCATGGAATCAATGTAATATGCTTTCCATTTTGACAAAATTCTGGAAAGATGGAGTTGAAGCAATAAATAGTAGAAAGTAGAGGACTTTCTGGAGATGAGTGAAAGGAGTGTAAGAAATGGAAACTAAGATTAATGAAACGGTACAGGTCTTTACAAAACTCATTTTATGACTACTAATTCTAATTTATACTCCATAGTTATGTTAATAACAACGCTTGAAAAATCTAGTGATGTTACAACAGCAAACACTTTCTTAAATTATTGGTAATGGTTACATGATGTCAGGCCAAATATTACAACTTTTATCACTAACAATTTTTCCAACACTTGGAAATCTCGTACCCCTATGATCTAAATGTTACAAAATGAAGGGCATTTAAGAATCACTATTTCAATTATTATTTAAATTTGTACATTTTCAAATTATATTTTTTTTCGTGGTGGTGGGGGGGGAAGTATTGAAAATTAAGGAACTTTTAGGACCCATATATATATTTTTATTATTTATGAATGATACTGGGGTGTAAATAATTTCAGTTAAGAAAAGGAAGCATGCAAGGATGAAATGTTTGGGCATTGTTACAAAAGAAAATTATAATTTCATTGCGCCTTGCATGGCTCATGGACAGTGTACTAGGTTTCTGTGGTGCAATCCTGGGATTGATTCCCAGTCAGGGCAAAAATATAGCAGCAGCTTTCAGTTACAATCGTCAGTTTCTATAGCTATATGATGAAATAAAGTTCTGACAGGCTGATCTGGTGAAGGGTTTGGTGAATGCATCATGCTTGCCACATGTCTCCTTTATCCTCTGGCATGGATAATTAATGAATACAGGGTTCAGGCCTGGAAGTGCTGCAGGCTGGTAAAAAGTTGCATTAATCCAACCCTGAAATGCCAAATACAAAATTACAAAATTCAAAACTAAAATTACAATTTTAGTTGTACATAATGTGGACATTTACATATAAAATTAAAATTTTCACTACATTTGTGATTACCTTCATTTAATTTGGAGGAGGTACATTTGAACTTTTATAGAAAGTCATTAGCTTTCATTTATTACAATTGGAAACCTAAATATATTAACGTTTTACACAAATTATCTTCATCATTGTCTGGGAAAAAAACCCAATAAGTAATCAGACCAAAAATACCACAAGATGGTAATATAATTGAACAATCTTTCAGACAGAATGTTAATATTAATAAACTCCCTGTATGGGTAACTAAAATCAAGAAAAGAAATAAAGGAGCAGTGATTATAGAATTCGAAAATTAGAAAGGGAGAGAGCAATTAAAAAAAAACAAAAAAACAATAGAGGAAAAGTTAGTGAAAGAAGTAGATGCTTTTATTTCAAGGAAAATTAAACCTGACTTAAAATTATAGGAGTAAGACAGGATGAGTTGCAGTGTTATTTAAATTGTTATGTTAAAGTGCAAAGTAAACAGAGTGGGACAAGTGTCTGTTAGAAAAGTATGTAAGTGTTGGGGTTTTAATCATTTTAGTGAAGATTGTATGAAAGAAATTGAATGTAAAGTATGAGCTGGTAATCATGACAGAAGAGGATGCAAACTAAATAAAAAATGTGTGAACTGTGAAGACAATGTTAAAAGGCTAAAATTGACAGACATTCCGAGGAATCGTGAATCAACAGTCAAAGGTTTGTTGAACTTATTTAAGAATGATAAATGAAAAATAAAAAGAGGAAGAGAATTGATTATACTTCTGAATGGCATTAATTGAATATACAAGCTATGTTCCTAACACTAAACCTACAAAGTCCATTGGCAAATTTTGAATAATATAACTGATTTAAATCAGTAAATATTTAACTGAAATGGAAAATAAACTTAGCTTAATGGGGTTTACTGAGACAGAAGTAACGGAAGATAAAGAGAATTGGGAAATTTTAATATAAATGTACCAAGAGAAAATTATAGCATGAAGTTATAAAATACTTTTAAAATATTTGGACTAAACCAATTGGGAAAAGAGCCAACTAGAATGGATAGTAATAGTCAACCACTAATCAGACAATCATTGATCTAGTATTCTCTAATTTAAATATAAATGTAAAAGTATGAGAGGCACCAAACATAGTCAATCATGCCTGGTTAGTGGTTAATTCACATTGCAAAGAAAAGAAGTGCAAATTGAAATAAAAGAATTAAAATTATGTAAAAGAAACTACACAAATTTTCAAGCTGATCAATTTAAAGAATTGTTAGGATATAATACAAGACAAATAAAATGCTAAAATAGTGATATATTAAGTAAGGAATTTATAAACATCTTAAAATTCTTAGATGAGGTGGCACCATTTAAAACACTGAAGGTGCACACACACTAAATGGAATGAAGGAAACTGGTATTGCGAAGAAAGAGGAATGAAGTGCAAAAAGAGAGATGAAGCATACAAAATAGCTAAAATAACAGAGAACGAGGACAGTGGAAAGATTACATGAAGATGAGAATAAAGTAACTAAATTAATTCAGAAAAAGAAAGTAGAACATAATAACTGTACTATTGAAGAACACAAAATTTATAGTAAAGAATTATGGCAAGAAATTAACGGAAAACTGTTATACAATAACTGAAGATATTATATTTAAAGAGAATAGTAAAGAAATGAACCATGCAGCTAACAAATTTAATAACTATTTTGTAAGTAGTATTAAAAGTATAGAACGAAATGTTGGTACAGGGAATCAAAACAAGCAAGAAGAAAGGTGGTGTGAAGATGAATGTAATTGATTTGCATTATCAAAAAGTAATAATTATGTACAGTTATCTATGGATTACCAAACCAACTAGAGGGAGCATTGAATGGGGCTTACTTTCTCATATTAGATCTCTAATTTTTTTGGTCTTGGCTAGCTTTTCGGTTTTGCCCTGACCTCTCCCCAGCTGCTATCTATTGCCTCCCAAAGTATATTTTTTCAAATTAAAAAAAATTAAAAAAAAAAATTCTTAATGGTAGAATTGTTATATAGCTTTAAGAATACTACAGAAGAGTAAAACCTCATCCTATATGACAATTTTCATTGAAAAATTTGGAGCTGTTTTTGAGAAAATGCCATTTGAAGATTTCTGTGAATGTGAATTTTGATGTAATTGTTGACTCTTTTTTACACAAAACTTTTGAGTTTTGGAAAAACTTAATTGAAAATAATTTGAAGCATTTTGTCTCACAAACATAATAATGCATACAAATTGCTGGTACATGAGGGTATATGTAAACATATTACATTTGTGTAATTTTTTAAAAAAACAGCAACAAATGAATACATGAAAGAGGTATTAATGTCATTTTGTTTAGTCCATTTGGAACAAATGGATCCCTGATACCAAAAAAAGTGTTGTTCCCCTTCGCCCCCCCCCCCAAAAAAAAACAACACAACAACATCCGTCCTCTGTCGGTTTGTGAACAACACTATGGCCTAAACTATTCGTAGAATTTTTTTCCTCAGAATGAATATTCCCCGACCTACCAGACCTGTCTTGATGTTCTGTAATGTCGAAAAATGTTCTTTAAATTTTGAAGGTACTTTACACGAAGCACCTGTGACATTTTCAAAAATTTCTCAAAAATGACTCCAAAGTTTTTCTATGAATTTCTTGTTAGATATTTATTTATTTAGTCAAAAACAGTAAAAAACTGTATGTGACATACGCTTGCACGAGAAAATCATCTGCACACGCTTTCTTGAGTTTCAGAATCCCTTCCCAACAGTTTAACTATTAATAGCTGAAAGATGGAAAAAATCATAGTAGTAGTAATAGTAATAATAATAATAATAATAATAATAATAATAATAATAATAATAATAATAATAATAATAATAATAATAATAATAATAATAATAATAATAATAATAATAATAATAATAATAATAATAAATAATTTATACTAGAGGTGCTACAGAATGGCACAGACTTTCTCGTAGCAATTTTTTTAGTTTCCTTGGTGTGGACTGGTTTTAAGGTCTCCCTCCATTCTCTGGCCAGCTGCCATTTTATCATCTGTGAAAGTACCCTTTTAATGACGTTTTCGGTAACTTAATAGTAGAACCAAAATATTACTTCAAGACATCTCGACCATATTAGAAATTTTCCTTGAAAATTTTGAAGCCGGTTTTAAGAAAATGGCGATTAAGTATTACTGCAAATGCGAAATTTGAAGCTCTTTTTCACAGGAATCTACTGAGTTTTCGAAAAACTTCATTTGAAGTCCTTTCAGGCACTTCCCCTCTCAAATATAATAATGTATACAAATCGATGGAAATGTGCATATTAACGCCGTGAGAGGTATTTAAAAAATAATTACATTTGATAATAAAAAACATGAAAATTAACTTTACGTCATATTAAACAGTGCAATTAGCACTATTCATTGGAGAAATTTGAAGAAAAAACATGGGGCCATTATTGAGAAAATGATCTTTGAGCGTTTCTGAAAAATCGGAATTTTGAGCTCATTTTTACAGAAAACTTGAGTTTTATTCGGGAGCAATATACGTAGTATATAGAAAGTTATGTAATGCTGCGGAAAATCGATTTCGAGATTTCAACGGAAATACACACTTTGGGGTCCCCTGATACCGAAGAAGTGGTTCTTTTCAAAACGGCCGTCCGCCTGTCTGTCCGTCTCTTTGGTGTACGTGAGCAACACTAGCGCCTGAACTATTCGTACAACTTTTTTCCAAACTGAATAAACACCTGTCAATGTGCCCTAAGTCAAAGCTCTGGTACTTTGAGAAACATTAATTTTTGGGGATACTTTGCATAAATCCCCCCGGACATTCTCAAAAGTTTCCTAAAAACGGCTCCAAACTTTTTCTTTAAATTTCTTGTAAGAATAGAGTAAAATACACTTGTAAAGGTGGCATAGGTCCGATTCTCACGGTTAACTCTGAATTTTCGAAAATTGCAAAAGTTTGAATTTTTTTCGGCGTCTTCCTACAACTATAAAATTGAAGACACAGATTTTTCCTTCAAATGAAATTGGTTGCCCATAAGTAGTTCTTTCATTAAGGTCATGAACACTTTTCTGAAAATTTTTGTAGTTTTTGTTGCAATAGAGCGTGCAGTTTTTGGGATTCTAAAAATTACGAAAAGATCAACTCGAAAATGTCTTCAAATTTTTTCTTTAAATTTTTGATAGGGTTAGTGCTCAACCAACCCTATCAAATGACATAAACCCCATTCTGCTCAATTCTTGAGTTAAAAAAAAAAATACAAAAATTTAATTGTTTTGACTTGTTTCTCATGTAGGTAATATTTACATTAAAGGCAATTTCTTCACATTATTAGATTTATGAGTACATGTGCTTTAAATAATGTCAATAAAGTTTCTCAAAAACTCAACAGTTTTCTGAAAAAATGAGCTAAAAATTTTGAATTTTCAGAAACGCTCAAACAGCATTTTCTCAAAAACTGCACCAAATATTTTCTTCAAATTTTTCCAACGGATAGTGCTAATTGCACTGTTTAATATGACGTAAAGATCATTTTGGTGTATTCTTTTGTTTTTTCTAAAATTACACGAATGTAACTTATATAAAAATATCTCTCACTCCGTTAATATGCACATTTCCATCGATTTGTATACATTATTACATTTCTGAGTGAAGGTGCTTAAAATGTCTTTAAATATTTTTTTTTTTCGTAATAATTCTTTAGTGCGATACAATCGTAGGGATTGAGCTCGTTAGAGCCAATCTGCTGGATGTGTGTGCAATTATTGGGGAGGCCGCGTCCAGCCCCTCAACAGAGGCGCCTTTGGCTCCGAGCGGGGCCGTTGGCCGCGACGCGGCGTGGCTGTGTTGTGGCGGCGTGGCTGTGTTGTGACGCCGAGGGCTCGTCCGCGCGTCATTAGGCGTGGCTCTGCTCTAATAATACTCCGTGATTCGTCGTGGCGCGGCGTGGCACAGTGTGGCGCGGCGTGGCGCGGCGTGGCGTGGCGCCTCGCCTGGGACCTCGACCCGAGCACATGCTGCCCGGCGCGACGCAGTCATAACATGCCCGAGGGGCGGAGTGGCTGGGGGGGGGGAGAGGGGGCGGGGTGGTACGGAACGGCGGGGCAGGGCGGGGAGAAGCAATGGTTGATAAGAGCACGAAGATGGCTGAACGCCAGCCTACGGTCTGAACACTACGATCCCGGTGGAACTAATATCGTTGAACATCATAGAAGAAACCTTTTTCTACGCATGTGCTGAATTCCATTTATTTATTTTAATTATACATTAAAATTACCAGTAAAAAAGATATGCGGGGTATGAGGAAGAGTATAATTTAATTATATAATCTTAAACTCCCGATTACCTAAACTCTCTTTCACTGGTAGTTGATTTATGAATAAATTTTTCAGCGCGCGCTATAATTTTTTGGCAACAATTGTTGATTTAATTTTGATTGATAGCTATGCGTCCTCGATAACCATCGATTCTCGCTTGACTAGTTCCTCTTCGTCATTCAACGTAGTGTCTCCGCGTGCTCGGTGCTGTGGCTAAGTGGCTCTTCTTGAAGGGAGATGGCTTCTCACACTAGTGGGGTAGCTGAAGCTTTTAACTTACCCTCGGGAAGGAGGTTTATTACACATTAATATATTACAAAAATATACGAGAATGCGTGTAGTGTAAGCTGGTTGTTGGTGCATAATAATAATAATAATAATAATAATAATAATAATAATAATAATAATAATAATAATAATAATAATAATAATAATAATAATAATAAAAATTGTCCTGGCAGTAGGAATAAAATGCGCCTATTAAGTATGGAGACACGTGCTAGAAAGAAAGCCTAGGAAAAAATGCCGCTACCCGAGGAGCGTCGGGGCGCCCCTGGAGCCATCGCTGGGGGTGACAGTATGCGAGCCGATGGTGACCAGGAGTTGAGCAGGCGGACCCTGGTCGGGATACCCGAAATGCGACAGCCTGAAAGGAGCGAACCCATATCGAATACCTCCCCTGCTGAAGGTGCTGCGCAGGTGTTACAACCAGCGCCCACCCAAGCAAGGCTGCCAACACAGCGCAGAAAATGGCCAACGGCTGTTAATGAAGAAATAATGCGCATCTATTACCGGATCACAAAAATTGACACAGATGTGACTGGATACAGGCAGAAATTATTTAGAGAATTTCAACAGAGTTTCCCTGAATATTCCGTAACTGAACAAAGAGTGTCTGATTATAATAATAATAAAACAACTTCATCTAGGGAGCACACGACCTGGAGTGGGTAGTGGAGCTTGAGTACCGGCATGAGCCCGAGAGCTATGTCGACGGCAGCCTAGTATATGTAGGTGACAATTATATATACATACAAGGAGCGATAATCGCGCTCGTGAAAAACTGTTCAAAGGGTTGGTTGTCTCGGTAGCTTAGGGGTTAGAGCAGCTGGGCGTAAACCAGAAGGCCCGGGTTCGAATCCCGGTCGGGGCGACCAATTCTTTGAATTAATTTAATTATTAAATACATTTGTTACTCAGTAACATGGTCACAATTTGGATAGCTGTACGTCTGCGGAACATATTCTCCGATCGTAAGTGCTCCAACAAGGTGACGGGCAAGGTGACAATTATATACTATTATTATTATTATTATTATTATTATTATTATTATTATTATTATTATTATTATTATTATTATTATTATTATTATTATTATTATTATTACTATTATTATTATTATTATTATTATTATTATTACTATTATTATTATTATTATTATTATTACTATTATTATTATTACTATTATTATTATTATTATTATTATTATTACTATTATTATTATTATTACTATTATTATTATTATTATTACTATTATTATTATTATTATTATTAGCGAAGCTGTCATTTGTGACCACGCTATATACGTTCTCCGAGTTTCTCCGTTCCGAGGCTCAGTCATATTCCATCCCGGAGAGAGATTAACGTGTGTCCCTTGGTATGATAAGGATGTTACGCCTTGAATTATGAGATGATAGAATTTATAAAAGGGCCTTTTACGGTACAAATGATGACGTATTAGCTTTTAGGGCACGAATAATTGCGTTATCACACATTCAGCCAATCACACGAGGGAAACTTGGGGTGGAAGCGGTAAACAGAACAGGCGACCACTGTTTTCTCGTACACATGTCAAATTCCCGAGACGCCACAAGAAAGTTCGATTCTCTTATAAATTAAGCAAAATTAAGTTTGATTTTCTTATACATTTATAATGTTCTTATACAAAATAAATAGCGTATGCAACTCGTTTATAATGTTGCTTTATTGCATTCGTACAAATTTGAAAACTCGCTCCTAACCTCGCTCGTGTTCAAAACATTATATTCATGCAATATAGCTTAACATTATAAACTAATTGCATAAACCACTGTTATGAGCAAAATATAGCAAAGAATAACTGTAAATATAACATTGAAAGTAACATTATTGTATTAAAGAAATTTCAATCACAAAGAGATAGCGAAAAGTGTACAGTTATTTTTGTCTTTTAAACGGATTTAATTTTGAAGTGAGCATCGCGCTCACCTTTAACCGTTGTGTCGCGAGGTGGGTCGACTTACTGGGTGAAAACTAGCGAGACAGTTTTATGGAAATCATCAAAATCAGTGCTTAACCAGGCATTTGAAATCTGCAATTGATTGATTCCTATAAATTTCAAAAAAATTAAAAGGATTTCATCATTTGTTTTCTACAGACATTGAGAATTAATGCAAAATGATTACTTAATAAAAAATGATAAATAATTTAACATTTCTTTGTGACTTTCTGGTGCAAAATTACTTTTGAAATACATCTTCAGGTATATTTGCTTTTCAATTGTAAGCAGCAGCTTGAAAACAATATGTTTTTTCTACAAAAGCTCCTATTAAATATTTAGTTTTATTTAATATGTCATATTTTTTTAAATAAATAAAAGGAAACCTTTTATTTTCTTGGCTAAACATTGTCTTGCCGATCATTACCAAAGCTATCAAAGTGTTAATTAGCGACTTGCTAATTTAAATTAAAGTGCAAAATCTGCTGATAACGATCATGTGGGCTTGGACGTATGTAGATTCCGATACTGATTTTGTGCATGAGCACCAGTTTCATAATAACGCAGCTAAAAAGAAAACAATGATGAAACTCCGCAGCTTTCTAGCCGGTTGCATAAATGGAATGCTCGGTCGGGTCTCATTCAAACGACCGTCCTCGATGACTGGCCACTAACTCAAGCGGGATGGTATCATTTCGTACTTCGCCATTCATAAAATGAGCTCTGGACTAATATCGCGGGTGAGCGATTTATATCAAACCAGTATGCATTTGCAGATGCACAGGCATTTGGTTTCAGTGTCAGATAATACAAAATACAATATCGAAAAGATTCATAATATATCAACAAACACTTCATGAAATAAAATAGCTCTCTTTTCTGACTATAATATTTTAATTGCACTGTTCAAGTTGTTGTGTTTTTTCCAATAATTACTTTAGGAATTTGTGAAATTTGTTTACTACAGTTTGGTAAGAATTTCCTCTCAAGGCTGTAGAAATGATACACAGACTGTCTTATACATTTGTCATGAAGACGTTCGTGTAATATCATTTGTTTGTCTGTTCAACTTCCATCGTGAAAGCAAAAATAATAATTAATTCTTTCGTCTTTGGCTTATGTGATTATAATGTAATAGTCACACTCTAAGCACATGCTACGTGTAGGGAAAGCAAAGATAGCAAGAATCTACTGTTCGCTTTGGTATCATTATGACCCGATCAAGTCAGCATTGAGTGCTTTAGAGACTGATTGTTAGTTCATTATCTGAGCAAGTCTTCAATAATTCAGTGGGAAATATAGTTATTCAAATGGTCGTTCTTCATGACGCGGCATTCCTTGATGAAGGACATGATGAGGGATAAGAGCCCAAATGTATTGCTGATTTACCCTTGAAAATATATTTTATTACATCGCAGCCAATACTTTTGTTAACAATCCTTGTAAAAAACGCTCATTTTTTCTGTATTCAAAATTCAAGTAGTATATGGCTTAGGGTAGGGATCACAGAATTTTGAATTCGCTTCCCTCCATAGCCCGTCACACACAGTTTTTAATTGTTTTTGACGTAAAATAAATAAATAAATGAAAGATTTTGGTTGTCTTAGCCTTGCAATTTTTAGGTGAATAATGTTTTTTATTTATTGCTATACAAATTTGGAGCCTTACAACACTAAAAGAGATATTCACAGAGGATTTTCTTTACACGCAAATGTTACGTAATCGTGAGAAATTTGAGCGGATTGGTTTACAATAAAAGAAATAACAAGACAAACCCGCTGTATTTCCTGCGAGTTGTTTTACAACGCTGCATTTTACCAAATACAAAATTTTACCAAATTCATATCCAAATACACTTTAGATTGCAAATAATTTTGTATTGTATTACTACGAGTACTTCTATGCTCTACATTTCTGATACAGTACTGGCTTCTCCAAGAGAAGCATAGAATACCTCCAATAAGTTTGCCACCCATGATGTAACAAAGATGTGGGTGTCACGAGTCCCTTCATCAATTAATTCCTTCCATAACCAGCAATGTTTATTTCTATTGAAACTAATTTTGAATTCATGTGATTTTTACCCAAGGACAGGTCTGTATGTAATTGATCCATTTATAACTTTAAATTAACTCAGTATAATGAAACAGAGCAAGTAATAAAATTAATTGTATAAAAAATTGATTGAAGCTTAAACTAAAATACCAAAATGTAAATATCTGACCAACAGACTAAATAATGGCTGAGGAAAGTAATGTAACAATAAGGAATTTCACTAAAAGCACGACAAGTCGCGAATAACTAAAATAAACAAATAAATGTAAAATTACATAACAAAACAAACAAAAGTAAACCAATAAATGTAATTGACTTGGCTCACACAATGGTAGGGGCCAGGGCCGCATTTAGAAAGGGGGGGGGGGCTAGTGGGCACGTATTTGGTGGGGGCCCCTATGGTAGTCATATTAAATGTGTATACTGTGAAATACTTTCCGGTCTCTTCTATTATTTTTACTATGGTCAAATCCGGATCCTATTACAACAAACATTTAATACTATGAAGGGAATTACTTGCACTGTTATTATTATTAATATTGTTATTTCTACCGTTGCTCTGCAATGCCACAAATTTTCTCGATGTTAACACTAAATGATTAAATTTACTTTCAACTTAATCATAAGTTTGACTTACTATGTATTACTCCTTACCTGTTGTATGTGGACGTTGAATTCTACACAGAATCACCATTCCTGGAAGTTCTCTTGATTGAAACCAATTATTAGATTGATGGCAACTAATATAAATTATCAGCCTTTCTCAACAATAAACATTTAACATTTATTCTTATATATATATATATATATATATATATATATATATATATATATATATATATATATATATGTATTACAAATTCTATTGATCTCATGAGAATTACTTTTTTTCTTTGTAGAACACTAAAACACCGTACGGGTTTAAATATAGTTCGTAAGCTTACTACAATATCTTGTTAGATGGCTTCTCGGCTGAGCAGCAGAATGCTGTCCATGGACTCTTTGGTATCCCAATTCTCGCGTTCTTGCCCATGATTAAAATAAATTAAAAATATGCGAGAATTTCCACAACGATTTGGTCTTAATAGGATTTAATATTTTCCATAAAATCAATACGCGGTCGTGACTTTCCCTATCTTTGTTTCATATGAAACACCTACTCGCGACTGCCTATATTGACTATTGGGACCGTCGGGACTCGAACCTAGGGCTTTCCAGTCAGTGACGTCAGTTCCAGTGCGCCACTTCTCCCGGTTGCTCCTTTCGATGTAATGAAGGCACGCTTGTCCGAAAATATTTTTACTTTTCTCTTTAATGTGCTGCAAATACTCTAACGGTTAAATTTATTCATGTTTGTTTGATTTGTTGCAAGAAATGACTTTAGAAATAAATTCATATATGCACCAGAGGTACTCCGTTTTAGTTGATTACATTGAACTTTTTCAGTTATGGCTGAAGTGTTAGTAGGGCAGAAATTTCAATATTTCAATATTAAATAACTTTCCAGCAATGCGAGAAAGCACGTGCTATTCTAGCACTTCTAGTTTTATGTCTGCTCTCAACGCATGGGGTATGATGTCCTAAATATCTTATTTAGGGATGTGATAATGACAACACTGGAGTGAAATACTATACCCTGAACGGGTAGTTGACTAAAGTAGTGGTCAAATCATGCAAGTATCCTCGTTTTGGTGCGTTGTTTTGATTCGCTGGCAGTCGCCTCGTGGCGCCGCTCCGCGTCCCGCTGATAGAGGCCCAAGCGGTGAGGAGCGGGGGTGGCGGGGGGCCGTGGCGTCCCGCGTGCAGAGGCCTTGTGGCGAGGCGGGGCGCGGCGGGACGAGACGGGGCGAGGCGTGGCGAGGCGCGGCGGGCCGCGGCGGGGCGCGGCGGGGCGCGGCGGAGTACAGCGGGGGCGGGCGGGGTGCAGCGGGGCGCGGAGGTTGTCAGCCTGCACTTTGCCGCGGCGCCTCGCGGGCGCCCGCGATAGTGAGGATGGAGTTGTTGAGGCGACCGACACACTCGAGCCGATTTTGGCCCAAATTTCTGTCTGTCGATGTCGGGCGGACAAAACCACACGAAACACAGACAATATTCTCGGACGCCGCACCGGGAGCGGTAGCTCAGTGCATCAACTGATGCCCCTTCACCGCCTCTGACCGAGAGGTCAAAGGTTACACTCCCCACGGCGGCAGGATTTTTAACACTAACTTTTCAGGTGGGTTGAATTCAGTCGCTGTCTGGAGGAGAATTCTGCTCTGATAGGTAGTTTTCCGTGGTTTCTCTCATCAACACCGAGCGATTACCGGAGCAGTACCCTACCAAACCTCAGTGGCGCCTCGCGCCACTGACCTATGTCAGAACGAAGAAGCAGTCATCATCCGATTTTAAGAGCTTATATCAAAAGTGACATATCAACACGTAACACAATTTTTCAGGACGGGAATATTCAATTTCAATTTAAGATAGGATTCAACGGTTTTCGGATACGGTTTAACACAGGAGAAACATAATTTTTGAACACAATATTTGGTGGAAAATATTGTAGCAAATAGCTATGATAGAGTCTTAACACTGTGACAGAAGTCAGCAAACACCTTTTTAAAATATTGAGTAAAATGGAAGTGTTAGAAAAGTAAATAGAAGTGGTAAAACGTAAACTTTCATCAAATAATAGTAAGATGAATACTCTTAATATATGGTAAATAAAAACCACGTTAATTAGGTAATCCTCCTCTCTCAAATTATGTAAGTTCCTGTTTCCTTTATGTATCCGAAAACTTGATTACTCGGTAGCATGAGGAAGCAAGGCTATACTTTCTTTGACTGTTATCTTACCGCAGTCCGACAGCAATGTTCCACGGAAGGTCTGTTGTCCATTTATCGCAGATAGAGGTGGGTACCCGTGCGAGAAGTGGCGGAGACTGAGCAAGAACAATTTCACCACGCCTAGTACGAAGAGAAGAGGAACGCCTAGGTTACAAGTTCTTGAAGCATGTGAGATTAAAATCAAGTCCTTCCTTTCTTTTTGCAAAGCCGCGAGAATGAAAAGTTTGATGCGAAACGTCATATCATATATGACTATAAGGATGTCTATCTCTGGTTTTCTCATGGCCAATTTTGCTGCCTGGTTAGCTATTTCTTTTCCAGTTATTTCCGCGTGGTCAGAAACAGAACGAAAATATAAAAATCCAGCAGTAGATGATGTATTTTATGTTGGAGATTTATATTCGAGGGGTCACAAGAAGACGAGAAGATTAATTCGAGAGCATTTTTGGAATCGTTGCAGACTACGACTACCCCGTAATAAGGCCGATTGCCGGAATTTTAGTGCTTCCAGTAGCGCATACTTCTCTGCAGTGTATAAACTGCACGAAGGGTCGTATCACTAGCAGTATGGGTGGTATTATGCCAATAGAAAACACATATTACATTGCCATTTTCGATGGAGCCATCAGGGTACGATGGAATTGCTGGGATATGTGGATTTTATTTCCTGAAAGGGGATTGAAAATGTATTCGGGAAAGTTGACTCTCCTATAGTAGTAATGTACTAACTCCCCGATAGTAAATTTGATTATGTTGGTAAGTTGATGGAAAACAACTTTTTTTTCCTAGGGCTTTTGTCCAGCCGACAGCCGGTTGCCCTTTACGTCCCGAAGGGACGCATATTCGACCACACACTAGACGAACACTCTTGCGGGCTCCTCTGATCTGGGGTCAGCAGAGCGCGAGGCCCTCCGCGAGAACACACACAAAGTCAAGGGACAAACAGCCATGCCCAAGGCGGGACTCGAACCCGCGACCCTTCGGACCGAAGCGCCGAGTCGGTACTCTCTCTTAGCCACCTCGGCCATCCAGGTCGGCTGGAAAACAACTAATTATCCAAATTCAAATGTTGGAAAATTTGTCAACTATAATTAGTATTTCAATTCCACAAAACCTCGCCTGATGATCAGTATATTAAAATGCAATTAGCAAGAAGTCTCAAAACTTCCCTAAATACTTGAATAGATGATTCAAAGGCTCATTAAAAGAGATTGAGAATTGTAGATTTTACTGTCAGTTGAATTTAATATTAGCAATTTAAACAAAATAAAAGGTTAAGTCGTATTTATTCAAATATTTTCTCACATATACTCTACATTTCGAGACTTGAGTTTCGTCTCATCATTAGAAAAGGTTAATACATAAAGAAACATGATTTTAATTTTTTAATGAATTTGTTGCGTCTACAACTTGAAGCAACGCGTCTCCAAGCCCCTTAAGGGGCGTTGAGTGCTTTGCGCTGAGGAGTAATCCTCTATTAATTTGCGCGCTTCGGAGTAATCCTCCATTAATCTTATGTCAGGTCACGTCACGTCGCAGTCAGTTGTCAAGAGGACCACCAGGTAGCATCTCCGCGTACGCGCCTCGTGCTACGCGCTCCTGCGTCACTACCCAGCGGTCAGAATTGGGAAGGAATAAGGATAGGGGTAGGGTTTACCACACTTCACAGGGGTTGGACTAGCCCTAGTGCAGCAGCCAAACTCGTTTTGTTCCAACATATTCACAAGAGATTCGACGGGAATCGAACCCGAACCACAGTGGTGAAAGGCTAGCGACTTCGCTATGCGCCACGAGCCAGCTCATGTTTCATGTAATATCCTAAGAAAAACTATTAATAGTGCGCCAGACTATCATTAACAAATCCCGGAGCAAAGTAAATATTGAAGAGCTGCACGCAGGCGAGAAAGCGTGGAGCAGGCAGGCCTCATGTGTAGAAGCCGGAGTGCGCCGTCTTCAGCGCTGTCCGCTGAGCGGGCGGGCGGAGGGGGCGGCGCGGGCGGCGCCCTCTGGCTCCCGGATGCACATCACGCACGCGGCGCGCGCTGCCCGCCGCCCCACCTCCACCCCCACTCCCACTCACACCCCGCCACTCGGTCCTGACAGAGGCAGGATTTTCGACACTCGCTTTTCAGCTAGGTCGAATTCAGTCACTGACTGGAGGAGAATTCTAGCGGCAGGCTGCTCTGATCGATAGTTTTCCTTCCTTTCTCCGATCAACACCAGGCGAATGCCGGAGCAGTACCCTAACAAATGGGCCACGGACCGCGCTATCTGCCCTTCTTTTTCCTTGTCCCATCCTCTTCCCTTACACCCACGCACACATGCACATACACTTACACTAACATGCTCTATACTACCACATATTCCGGGAGACCGGTCGGGAGCTTAGAGCTTGTCCCGGCTGGGGCGGTGCCCCGCTGGTGAGAGAGTCCTGGTGAGGGGGAAACCCCGGTAGCCGACGGTAGTTCGGTGCCGGATCTCGCCATCCAGCGGGGGAAAATCACAGCCACTTCTCAAGAAAAAAAAACATGCACTACACTTACTGGACTAATGACCAAAGCAGTTGACGCGCCCGGAAAAAACAAAAAATCAACCAACCCGGCCACTCGCCACGCGGCACGGCGGCAACGCCGAACGCCTTCAAGGTTGAGGGACAGAATAGTGATTCCGAGCGCGTCAACGACTGGGGCCCCTAGCCTCGCAAATGTAGTGCAAGTTACATCCCGGGAAGTGGCGGTGTTCCTACGCGCTGGATCATGAGATCCGGCACCGACCTACGTGACGACTTGCACCGAGAGATGAGGCTCAGGGTGTCGACAGATGTCACTGCAGTTCCCCTGGCCGGAAGATCCTAGGTTCGAGTCCAGGCGGGTGACAGGATTTTCTACACTAGCTAGAGAGCTAGGTCGTATTCATTCGCTGTCTGGAGGAGAATTGTAGCATCCGGTTGCTCTGATCAATAATTTTACGAGATGCCTTCAACACAATGCGAAAGCAGGAGCAGTACCCTAACAAACGGACCACAGACAGCGTGTGATCTTACCTTCCCGTTTCTTATCCTATCCTAACCCCTTATTTACATGCACGTACACTTACATACACTACACTACCACACATGCTGGGAGACCGATGAAGAATTTAGAGCTTGCCCCGCCTGGGGCGTTGCCTCGCTGGTGGGGGATACCTGGTTGGGGATATTCCGCTCACCGACGGTAGGTCGGGCCAGGTCTCGCCATTTAGAGGGAGAATATCATTGCCACCTCCAAGAAAAAACATGCACTAAACTTATGGAACTAATGACCTTAGTAGTTGACGCGCCGGAATCATCAATCAATCAACGTGATTGTTTTCGGGGTTTCACTCTGCCCCCCAAAAAGTATATCTCAGAGTGGAGCACCGCCCCAGCAGGAACAAACTCTAAGCTCCCGACCGGCCTTCCCTTATGTGTGGTAGTGTGGTGAATGTGTCTGTGTGTATGTGTAAAGGTGGGGGCAAGAGTTAGGAACGAAAGACCGCCTGCGGTCCGTGGCCCATGTGTTAGAATATTGCTGCGGCATTCGCGATATATTGATCAAAGAACCATGGAAAACTACCTATCAGATCAGTCGGCACCTGGAAATCGGACGAAAAGGGTTAAATTCGACCCAGCTATGTAGGTACCGACGGAACCTCGGACCTTAGAACCTCCATGGAACCATACTGCAGAGGCAGCAGTCTTGACTCAGAGCTATCGCAGTCAGTCGACCGCCTTTTAATACTGTAAAAAATATTTCTTGTTGGTATTTTACCCCAAATCCCTTCTGTATGATACACTAAGGAAATATTACTGTTCTTACGATTCATGATAAACCACAGTCATAAAATCTTGTCGGTGTATTTCTGGAAAGGAAATTACCCTCCAGGGGTGTATCAAACAATTTTAAGTTGAAATATTTAGAATTTCACTGCTTTTGAAGTACGAGAAACATGAGCCGCACATGCAATGCAAGTTATGCTGCCGCAGATATTAGCACTCTGAATGACTTGGATGCGGCGCGAGGTAGCCAGTTAAAGCCCCCCTTTCGGAGACCCAATTATTTTGTCATAATTTACAAAATGGGACCATTTTAGTCGTTCAATTACGATTTTAAAGGGTATCCCCACACCACCCCTCGGGTTGTCAGAAACGTTCGATGTTTCGTTCCAGCAAATAGTTACTTATGCACCAAGGGCATTGCGGGAATGACAATGATCGAGGTGCAATAAAAAGACAGAGGGAGTTTCATCACCCGAGATCGTTAAAACCAGTTAATGTCCGTAGTACATGATTTTCTTTTTTACGTAATTTTAATGATTCAGTTTGACTTATTTACTAATTAACTAGTTGACTCGCTTTAGCTTTTCATATTTCCCACCCTGTTCTACTCTCTCATTATTCCCTCTCATAATTTCCTCTATAAGAAACGTGTACCGGGAGCGGTAGCTCAGGGTATCAACTGATGTTTTGATTTTAAGGATATGTTATTGTAATTTTCGAAAATTTAAAAACAAAATTTGTCATTAACTGACTTCAATTTTCGTAGTCAGATAGCAAACAAATATAAGTTCTACAATTTTGAAAATATAAATTATTTTGTTGTCACGAGAAACAAAATATTAAAGGAATAACTATAAAAAGTACGTTTGCAGTTTATTAAATGAATGTTTTCACAAAAATAAAAGAAATAAGAAAGGTTTGGTAAGTAGCTTCTTCTGTGTTCTTTTTTCGAATCTTCTCGTGATCACTCGTGATTGCTAAGAACTTCGCACTGGAGCTATCTTGAATGGCCTTGTGTACAATGACTGGTCCAGCAAACGCTTTTAATCTCGTAACATGTGTCAGCTGTGATTTGCACTGGAGTACTGAGCCAAGATTTCATTTTTCAATTCGGGCGCTAATGTAGTCTGTAAAACTTCTTCATTGAGTACAAATATGCGAAGAATACGTGACAACAACTTCCATTTTATATTTTTGTGTACCTGATCTGTCTGAACTTTTAATATTCTTTTCTAAGCATATTGTCAGAGGTATTTTATACAAACATGTTATTCGATACCTATCTACGTTTCGACCGATACAACATTTGCTGACACAGCATATCACCCGGAAAAAGAATTCTCAAGATAATCTTCAAACATTTGGATTTATTTTGTGTAAAACTTTATTGCATTGTTATTTTGTAATGTCACAATTTCAATACTAATCTTATGTGACTGAATCAAATGACTGCAGCTTACAACTATTGAAAGGATGTGATGTAACAGCATATTATGTTGAATACGACAGATGCCACTTCAAGAATCACTCACACAAATTGTTTCTCTATTATCGAAGATCATCTTCAACAATTAATTTCGGAATCTATTTATGACGCAATATATTTCTTCTTTTATTAAATAATTATTTATGCTAAAAACGGAATATAAACTAGTTGAATTCTATACATTACTCAACTATAAAAAAAATATTTTTAAAAGTTTCTGGAAATTGACGAGTACCAAATGTGCAGGTTTAGTGAAGTGAAACAATCAATGAAATACTTCAAAGTTAATAAAAGTAATTTCTGGAGGGAATACGTTTCGAAATAACTTGATAATATACGAGTAACAACCCATTTCAGTTATTGAAAGTAGATAAAACATTCTTTTAATATTTAACCATGGAAGTGTAAGCCATTGTAAAATGATTTAATATAAACATATAATGTACGACTATATTTGTCCACATAATACAAACCAATCTAAAGTGGTTTAATAAGAGAAGACCGGCCCTGGTAAGAAACAGTAGAAAAGAAAACTTAAAATTCGGAAATCACAGGAATACCGAATGAAAGACTGGGAGGTCCTAGGGTTTTAGTGAAGATGCTGCCGGATTTTCGACACTAGTTGTATAGCTACGTCGAATGCAATCATTGTCTGGAGGATAATTCTAACAGCTGGCTGCTTCTATCTCTAGTTTTCCGTGTTTTTTTTTTCGATCAATCCCAAGCAAATTCCGGAGCTGTACAACTATAAAAGGGCCAGGGACCGCGCGCAATCCTTCCTTCCTCTTTTGACCGGGAGCGGTAGCACAGTGCATCAACTGATGTTACTGCAGCGCCTCTGACCGGGAGATCCTAGGTTCGAGTCCTGACGGTGACAGGATTTTCTACACTAACTCTTCAGCTAGGTCGAATTCAGTCTCTGTCTGGAGGAGAATTCTAGCGGCTGGCTGCTCTGATCGGTAGTTTTCCGTGATTTCTCCGATCAACCCCAAGCGAATGCCGGAGTAGTACCACTATAAAAGGGCTAGGGACCACACGCAATCTTTCCTTCCTCTTCTGTGACCTACCCTCACCCTTTACGTCCTCACAAATGCTGACACTTAGAAGAACTACACTACTGCACATTTCAGGAGAGCATTCGTGAGCTTAGAACTTGTGACGGTGTGTGTGTGTAGAAAAATAAATTCCCCCTAAGCCCAGAGTGTAGGCGTGGGAGAAGGCCTTACATGGAGAAGTAGAGGAGAGGGGTGGCGATAAATCTTGGTTAGGATCCACAAAAGAACAAGCACTATCAGATTAAGATCGAACCTGCACGACTCCAAAAAAAGTTGTGCTGCCTATGCATCAAAATTACCGCTGACGACTTCACCTCTCTACAAACACTCTACTTGTCGTGGTTTCGAGATAGTTTTTCTAAAAGTTTTGAAAATTCGGAGCATTGATAAAAAGAATGAAGAGGCGGCCGCCATATTATGGTAACTTGACCTGGAACTACCACTATATTTCAATCTTAACCTTATGTTGCAACTTGGATTCGGCTCGAGGAATATAATGAGAATGTTGCCAGCCTATGAAATAACTATTTCATTGTCATAAGCAGAAAAGGCGTAAGTAATAACCTCAGATATCACCTGTTTGGTGTACATTTCTGTTCGCAATTAAAATTTCCGTGTGAAGGCAGATGTAGCTAGTCGTTGGCTGGCTCATGTTTATCGTGCGACAACGTGGATGCAAAGAACATGTATTACAGGGCTCAGACTTTCAATAAATCTCCGAACTGTATACGCAACGCCGAGTGACAAAACCGCTGGTGAGCAAAAGAACGTGTCGTCATTACGCAATGCTGCTGAAGCGCGAATAGCTGTGCAGAATATTTGAACTGTGGCCGGGAAACACCAAAGAAATCGATTCTTCTTGAAAACGAGAATTTTCGCCAGGAATGCGATTGTGCCAAACTATCGTCTCAAATAACAGTAACAGTCTGCATTCTTTTTTTGTCAGAATAATTAAAGAACACTTTCTGCATAAAGGAGGCACATTAAGCGTCCTAGGAATTGTTCAGTTGATTATTTTGAGTTTTTGAGTGCGTTAACTACTATGGTCATTAATCTCGTACGTGTAATCCTGTAATATCCAATCGTGCACATCCACTTCCTCTGAAACGTGAGGATCGCTATCAACCCACACATCGGCAAAAGGGGTGTCCTTCCTTCAGGTATCTCTACCAGTGCGGTACCGCTCCAGCTCCAGCTAGGATAAGCCCTAATCTTTTGAATGGTCTCTCGACAAGTATGGCAGTGTAGTGCATGTGTGTATTTGTAAGGGGAGAGGGGGAAGGGTCAGGAAGGAATGATCGCACGCGTTTTTGGCTCTTCTGTTGGGGTACTACTTCGGCATTCGCCTGGTGTTGATCAGAGAAACCACGGACAACTAGCACCGAGAGCGGTAGCTCAGTGCGTCAATTGATGTCACTGCAGCGCCTCAGACCGGGAGGTGTTGGGTTCGAGCCCTGAGGGTGGCAGAATTTTCGACACTATATTTTCAACTAGGTCGAATTCAGTCGCTGTTTGGAGGAGAAGTCTAGTGGCCGACTGCTCTGATCGGTAGTTTTCCGTGGTTTCTCCGATCAACACCAGGCGAATGCCGGAGCAGTACCCTACCAAACGGGCCACGTACCGCGCGCAATCTTTCCTTCCTCTTGATTGTCCTATTCTCTCCCCTTACACACACACACACACACACACACTTACACTAACATGCACTACACTACCGCATATTTCGGTAGACCGGTTGGGAGCTTGGAGCTAGTGCCCCGCTGGTGGGAGAGTCCTGGTTAGAGGGAAACCCCGCTCTCCGACGGTAGGTCGGCGCCGGATCTCGCCATCCAACGGGGAATGATCACAGCCATCTCCAGAGAAAAAAGATGTACTACACTTACGGGACCTATAACCAAAGCAGTTGACGCGCCCGGACACCAAAAAAATCAATCAATGAATCAATCAACGGACAACTACCGATCAGAGCCGCCGGCCGGTAGATTTCTCCTCCGCTTTGAAGGTTGTGCGAGGGCTCGAGCCTTAGGAACCCCGCTCAGAGTGGGTGCAGTGTCGGGAGCTGTTGCTGAGGGCTGTCTCGGCCGGGGCGTTGCCATGTGGGGCGGGGGTGGGCGGGGGCGGCGCGGGTCGGGTCACTTGGCCAACCTCCCCGTCGACCCCCTCTGGCGGCGAGGCAGGGTGAAGGCTTATGCAAGTCTCGCACCACCCGCGCCAGGCACGGACATGGGCATGCTCTTCAAGCGAGCGAACTCTTGGGCACTTCACTAGTTCTGAAGATTATTCCAATTCTCAATTAATTCATTACATTACATTACATTTATTGGAACTGCAATTGGGTATGACCCGGTGGCAGTTAAATAAC
>BLKR01016669.1:0-22578 GCA_011170035.1 Teleogryllus occipitalis | reverse complement strand
TTCTCTGGCTGAACGAAAATGGGATGCGCTTAGGATGGGTATTGTCGAAGGATTTACTTTTGCCGGGCATTAACCAGGGTCCGTCTCTATGGTACAAGCGTCAAATGGAACATAGAGGTTTTTCCGCCCTTCGAAAATTCCGGGAGGCAACACGTGAGCTCGGGTACCGTCTGGATCACATCGGAATACGGAACGAAGTGTAAAATTTAGTTGCAGAGTCTGACATCCATTTTGATGTTCTTGATCTAGCGATTCCCATGAGCTTTTTCATTATATCGTTTGACTACTTTCACAACAATGTTCATATATTTTGATAGATTTTTCCAATCTTTGAATTGCTTAATGAAACCATTTTCCTTAGGTGTCAATGCATCATGTTTACCTCAAAATCTCGTTTGTGACGTAAATCTGTTTTCAATTTTTCTCTTTTCCCCCAATTCGTTTGAAAGTTTCTCTTCCGTATTTATCCGCATGTAGAAGTGTTCAGAAGATAAACACCTTAAAAAACTGAAACGAATGCATACTGGGCATTATACATACGGACTGGACCGGAGAGGTATGGGATGGTTTTCTAATTTCGGTGAAAGTAGTTCAATTGAAACGTTGACATTACACGGACACGACACGGCTTGAGGCACGTACAGTTCAAATTGAAGAGCACCACTTCTACTCACATGTGCTCTCTATGCGCTACTCTGGATGCCGAAGGGACATGTATGCGCAGAATTGCAAATGTATGTATTTGGCATTTGGGTCGATTGTCCGACTTTGCACGCTAGCTAACAATGTCTGCACGCTTGGTCCTAGTTTAATATCCACGCTTGGAGTAAGAGAGACATGTGTCGAATATGACGTATTCTCTTCACCGTATGTTGCAAATTCCGTCTACCTGACCTTTTCTTCGTCACAAAGCTACGCAAATTAAGAAGATTTTAATGGAAAGCTCCTGCTCTATTTTTGTCTCAACCGAGAACGGAACCCAGGATTGCACCACGGAAAGCCAGCACACTGTTCATGAGCAGAGGATCTGGAATTAGAAATAGTGTATTTTTCTCTTACTATGCGGATTGCTCGAATAACGTGGCTCTCGGCGTGTAGTGCGTTATTTAGAATGTTGTCAATAAACCTTCTACAGAGTTGATAGCAAAGTATATTGACTGCGTGTCGCGTACATCAATTGAGCATATTTAAAACACTGAGTTATTTTTACAGCAATTGTGCATTAAAAAACGAACAACTGAGCAAAGTCATTACACGTGCTACGACACGCGTAAAGAGAAACTACTAATAACTAATAAACACTTATTCGAAAAGTTTGAAATAAAATGAAACCATTGAGGATATACGCATGTGTTTGAAAAAAACTGAAAATAAGTGTAGGATATACTTTAAAGAATGATCACTCGATGTTCAACAAAACGCAAAAAAATATCAGATTCTGTTGTACACAGACGTTTTTGTTAAAACGCTTGTAGAAAATATTCACAAAATACTCCTTTATTATCCATTTCTCAAACGTGTTATGTCATTTCAATCACCACAAACAATTGCCTGTCATATTCTCATTAACTGTAGCGTGCCTCATTTATGGAAAACTTTTAATGTGATTTGTTTTACTGACCCGTGAAAGAAACAATTACTTTATAATATACCTGCAAGACAATCGTCCGAAGCAATCCTTCACCCAAGATTCCAATAGAATGCGTAAATCCCACCTATCTATTTGCGCTCATTGGCGTTGACAAACACCAATACGTTGGCCCAAAACAAAGAGGAAACCAAGAGTCTGACGAGACAAAAAGAACAGACTCACCTGGGAAGGTAAAGCCGTTGATAAAATAGAGAGTTTATGGGGAGCTTAAGGTGACACCGTCGCCGTTCTCGCCCCAGTGCGCCGGGGCGTTGCTGCACTGCAGACGCTCCCCTCCTCTTCCACCCGGTCTCACAGTCAGTCGCGCTGCCGCCTGCTTGCCTTCGGTCCGATCGCCCGCCCATCCCCGCTGCCCGCTTCCCCGCAATCCCTCACTCGATATCTCTCAATCTACTCTTTCAAGTATCCGTCGTCTCGCGTTTACTTCTCAAGCCAGCCCCATCCCAATCACATCCCTTCACTCCCATCTCACTTCACCGCTCTTTCACGTCCCCATCATTACGTGTTCACATCCTTTCGCGACTCTACCTTTTCCCGACCCTACCCTTTCGCGGCCCTACCCTTTCACGACCCTACCCTTTATCGACCCTACTCTTTCGCGACCCTACCCTTTCGCGACCCTATATAGGTGTTTTAGAGGGCAATTACGGGAAAGCGATCAGCGCTACAGGTATTACGAAAGTAAATTGTTGCTAGATCGCGCAGGTTTTGGAGACGTTTCTGCGGAGATGGTTGGGGATAAGAGAACACGAGAGATGGAGCGCCTAATTTCTGATAGACTGTCGAGTGTAAAAAGAAAAAAATCCTTGCAGCAACGACAGAAAAATACTCGCTAGCGCCACAAATTCACTTTAGCCCGGTATGGGGTTCTGAAAGTTACGCTCTCGCACTTGAGGAGGACACAAGAGGGAGTTTCGTGTGGTTTAGAGTCAGCGGGTGGATGCAACGTATATTGAAAGACTCGAATGGGAATAGCATTTGTGTGGTTTGAGAAAAACAATTATAATAATAATAATAACAGTAATAATAATAATAATAATAATAATAATAATAATAATAATAATAATAATAATAATATAAAGAAGGATGTCGAATGTAAGGTGATCAAGTGGAGAGAAATTAATTGGATCGGAGTAGAAAAATTAAATTCTTTCACAATGCCATTTTATTTTTTACGTACTACATAATAATAAAAATCTGATTCATAAAATAAAGTGTACTCATTACATCTGTACATCATCAATGTCCATTTCGTGCATTAACTTGAACATTATTTAATGCATCATTGCGCTCATTGATTTCAGAAAATTATTTCGTCACCTGTGCTACTTTTTCTCTTGCAGTGAACAGTGAAAAGTTGTCTACTAATTTAAAAAAATTAAATCAGAAGTAATTTCAAAATGATAATTTTATAAAAAGCTAGCCAATTTGATAACCTCAAAATAGGCTGTGATGTATCTTCATAATAATATTTATTGATTTCTTTTTAATTTCGATTAAATTCTGAATTAAATTATCTAAGAATGTGTAAATGTTACTTACCCTCGTTTCCCTCTGAGTCCCAGTTTCAAATTCAATTTCGGAAAATCAATTTTGATTTCAATCAAATGAACGGTTTAGCCGCTTGCCTTGTCCACGGGCAGACGGACGGACGAACGGTCCCGGAATCACTAATATCACAGGTCTACAAAACATGTGTTACCTTTCTTTTTGAATTTTTTTATTTTCAATTGAATTGGCCTTCTTTTTTACGTGGCGAGACTCAGGTCATGAGGCCTGCTCTTCCGTCTGACCACGCAAATTCCGCTACGCTCCTTTCACCAACCATGGGAGAAAGAAGGTATTACTTGGGCGACGAAACAGGCGATTTGAATTTAGCTTAGAGGCGTCATTTAGGCTTGAGGATCTTTTACACGCAGTAAATCTACTAACATGGGACAAAGGATTTTTACGCCCTTAAAAATCCATGGCTTCGATCGGGCTCGAACCCGAAAACTTGGGTATAACAGTCCGATACGCTAACCGTTATACCATCGCCACCGCGATTTTTGGTCCAATAACTTATTTTTTATATGTAATGTGCAAGGAGTGCAGAAATGTGTTCCATTTTTTCCGTATCTCATCAGGTTTTTAAAAAAATGGCATTTAAAAAATCTTAATACCATCTTTAGCTTGAAAATCTGAAAACATTGCGTAATCACCACAAAATAAAGAACTAAAATACAGTTTATCTTATATAATTATTTTAACAGTTAAGAAAATGAAAATTAAAAACATTAACGTAGGCCCATTACTTTACTGTTACTGTTACTCTTTACTGTTAAAATCAGTTTTCATGCGTATGAGCACTCAATAGAACCGTTGTCACTTAGACAAAAAGATTCTTGGTCCATTTGTTCTCTTGTGCACTGTAGTAATATTATCTCGCAGTAACCAACAGTAGTCAGCCATCATTGATGTATTCCTTTGCCCTTTCTATCTCATTGAAGATAATGTGTATATTTTTAATATCTTTTTGATCACAATTACTGAAATGATTAAAATTATGATGTGATAGAGCAAAAATAAGGGAATTATTGGATTCAGGTGACCAACGTATGAATAAAACAAGTGTCAATATCAAAAAAGGAAAATCCATGTTGACCTGTGTAATCAATCAATCAATCGCTATCAGCGACCCGCAAAACGAGTTTCTATCGAAAAATCGCTATTATTTGATGCAGCATTACATAAAATTCTCTGAACTATGTTGTAGTATGGTAGAAAGTAAAAATCTTTTAAAAAGTATATATATATATATATATATATATATATATATATATATATATATATATATATATATATATATATACTTAAACGTTGGTAGATATCAAGTTCGTCCACATCGATCGGGGAATATCGATTTTGGTGAAAATGGCCTTAATAGTTTAGGAGCTAGCATTGCCCACAGATGGAGACAGGCAGATAGACAAACGGACAAACTCAGTTTTGCCGTCAATCGATTTTTCGGTGTGAAAAGCCCTCAATATATTTATTCTGACTACATGTGTTAGAAGAAGTAATTTACCATATAAAGAATAAGTTTTATCCACTTTGTTGTTTCAGTGGCCCAACAACATTAGATTTTCTGTCGAAAAATCGCCGTTTTCCGCCGCAGCAGTAAAATACTTTTTTTACTACGCAGTTACTTAATAAGACGAGAAATTAAAAAGTTGAAGTCAATATTACTAGTAGTACGAAGTTGAGTGAAACAACTGGTCGAAGCCATAGTCTATCCGTAGATGTTAAGTGAATGTAACAGGATCTGAAGCTTTTTCGTTTCCTCTCTAGCATAATTGGCTCAGTGGCGCTTGCCCTGTTGTTCCGCCTCACGATGCAATTAACCAATCAAGTACGAATCGATGAAAACTCCATTTTTCGTATTTCAAGGCTCCAATTTGTTCGCTTTCGTGGACTGCGTTCTGCGCCTCGCCCCGACCCCGTGCAGGCTTGCCCTTGCCTTCGATCGCCTATGTGCTCAGTGCAGGGGAGTAAATTGTTGATATTATAAATTGTAGGGCTGTGTTTCGCGCGCGTTCCTTCCACTCGGGGCCGTTCGCTATATTTTACACACTTCAGTGCCAACTAACATCGGAGACCTTTCAACTTTCCGTGTTCTTTTTTGTGTCATTTATTTTTTGTACATGCGCAGCACGGAAAACTAAAGCAAATCCTTACAAATCTTTCTCTCGATATTTTGTTCTGTGTGTGCTATTGCCGAATGCTACTCACTCTTAAGAAGGCTTTATATTGCTATCTATTACCAAGAAGAATTGAACTACAGGTGCTACAGAATGGCACAGACTTTCTCATACTAGTTAGTTTTCTAATTTGTTTGGTCTGGGCTAGCTTTTCGGTCTTGCCCCATCCTCTTGCCTTCTGCCATCTATCGCCTCCCTAAGTACATTTTTATAATTGCCTCAATTTTTCTGTGTCCTAATTGTAGTACCGAAATATTACTTTAAGATAATTATAGATGAGTAAAACTTCGCCCTAAATTGAAATTTTCGTTGAGAAATTTGGAACTGTTTTTAAGAAAATGTATTTAAGCGTTACGTAAATGCCAAATTTGAAGCTCTTTTTCACAGAAAACTTTTGAGCTTTTGAAAAACTTCGATGGAAGACATTTGAAGCACTTCCATTCATAAATACAGTGACGTACACAAATTGCTCTAAATGTGCATATTAACGCCGAGAGATATATTTAAAAAAACATTACATTTGCGACATTTTTCAAAAACAAAAGTTTACAGCAAAATTAATTTTATTCTCTATATCACTATCCGTACGAAATGATTGAATCAAAAATTGAAACCGTTTTTGAAAAAATAGTGTTGCAGCGTTTCTGAAAATGCGGAATTGTGAGTTCATTTTCACAGAAAAGCTTTGAGATATCGAGAAATTTTTTAAGACACAATTTAAAGCATATGTACTAATAAATGCAATAACGAGAACAAGTTGCCGCTAATATAAATATTAACAACGTGAGAGACAAGTCAAAAATTACATATTCGTATTTTTTGAAAAAAAAAACAACAAAAGAATAAAGGAAAACGGAGTTTATGTTATCTTATAGAGTACATTAAGAACAATTCCTTCGAAAAGTTCAAAGAAAAAATTTGGAGCCATTTTTGAATGTTTTCGTTATTTTTTAATATTGAACATATTTCACGCAATATTACGCAAAAACTACTAATTTTTTTTAAAAATATACGTAACCTGAAAGAAGAAAAATATTTACTGGAAGGAAAAATGTCTATCTTCAATTTTGTAGTTGTAGGAAGACGCCGGAAAATTTTCAAACTTTCATAATTGTCAAAAATTCAGAGTTAACAGTGAATATCGGACCTGTGGCACCTTTGTAGATATTTTTCACTATATAGTGAAATTTATTTCAAGAAATTTAAAGAAAAATTTGGATCCACTTTTGAGAAAATTTTGAAAACGTCCCAGGTTCATGTAAAGTACCCCCAAAAATGAATAAATGTTTTCAAATCCACGTAGCTTTGAGTGAGGCCAGATCGACTGGGGTTTATTCAGTTTGGAAAAACTCCTACCCATAGTTTAGGCGCTGGTGTTCACAGATAACAGACGGACGGACGGACAGACAGGCAGAGAGATAGAGGTCGCACGGATGTTTTAAAAAAGAAACCCACACTTTTTCGATATCGGGAAACTCCAAACGTGTATGCCTGTTTAAATCTCGAAATCGATTTTCCGCTGCATTACATACTTTCTATATACTACGTATATTACTCTGTATATACGTACGTATACGAGAAACTAATAAAGCAGTTATTTTCTTTTTATATAAAAATATTTTAAGTAAATATTCACAGAAAAGAATGAATTATTTTTGGGAAAGGATCCCGAAGTTCCTTGAACATGAAAAAAGAATAGTAGGTGTAGAGATTTTCACGATGCTCATTACTATCCTACGAAATTATTTTGTATGGAATTTGGCCGGACCGCAAATTTTCGCAGTTTCACTCCCACATCTGCTTTGTTTCATTTTTTTAAATTTTTTGTGTTTCGGTGTGCGACACCAGTGTGGTCATTTTCCTGTGAGTGTAGTACATGTTAAATCTAGGGCGGTGGTGGTGTTCTTTCCCTGCTGGAATGTGAGATCCGGTGACCAACAGGGCACGGTTCCAGCCGGGACAAGCTCTATATGCTCGGAACTGGTCTCCCCATGTGTGGTCGTGTATAGTTTGCAAGTGTAAGAATGTGTCTGCAAGAGGAGAGGAGGGGACAAGGTTATCCTTGTTTCTCATGAAAAGAATGACTGCGCGCGGCCCCTGGCCTGCTCGTTAAGATACTGCTCCGATACTCATCTGGTACTGAGTGGAGAAACCACAAGAAACTACCAATCAGCGGCTAGAATTCTCCTCCACGGAGCGGTTGAAAATGTTATAGATATCTATCTAGTGACGAAAATCGGTACAGAATCGATCAAAAAGGCTTCAGTGGCAACAGGTGTTGTTCTTAGCTGTATAAGCCGTTTTTTGGAAAAAATATAAAGTTGGCTATCTTCTGATATTCTGGATAGTCAGTCAATAGAACTCCAACACCAATATGAATTATAGCTTGGAGAAGAGAGAATGAGTTCGGAAATGCCACAATAAATGTCTTGAATAAGCTGACCGGGGCTTACCAGTTGAGTATCTTTTCAAGGAAAGGCGCTGGCAATAATAAATGACATATCAAACATATTCTAGTTCTAATTTGTTAAATTGTCCATTTATATTTTTTCTTCTCTTCGCCTGAAATGAAATTGTCGGAGCTAAATGGTTGAATGTCTTCAATCCAAAGTTAATGATATTTATGCATGTATTTTGCATTTTGGGTCGATTGCCCAATTTTGCCAGCTAGCTAACGGTGTAGCCCATGACAGGGCCCAGTTTAATTCCCTCACTTGGGGGTAAGAGAGACATGTGGCGAACATGACGCATTCCCTTAGGCATAACGAGCAAACTCCATCTGCCTAAGCTTTTCTTTGTCACACAGGTTCAGAAACTGACACGATTTTAAAGTGAAAGCTACAACTCTTCTTTTGCCAAGTAAATGATTATTTGTTAATAAATAAAATCAATAATTGTTACAGAAATGCAATTGAACGTTAACTTTTCGAAATTAAAAAGGCCGACTGCAATCAGGAACCCCAAAAGCAAGTTCATGATATTCACAAAGACCCCACTCAGAGGAGCCCACCTATCGTAAAGTCGCGTACACCCTTCCCCAAATACGACTTGCCTCTTTGAAAGCTGAACCTCCTATTCTACAGCCCTCTCACTCATACGTTCGGATGCAGTTCCTGTTTAGTTGCAATTTATACAAAAATATTTAATTGTTAATTTAAATAAAATTGTATCTTTATGAATTTCAGACTCTGCTTAAAGCGAAATACAATGCATTGTGTCTTGTATAATAAAAATAAAATAATTCGGGTAGCTTCAACTGATTTCCATGTTATCTCGGTTCTTCCTTTGGACGTTCTTGATAACGTACTTAAGTAGTACATAATGTTTCTTAAGGAAAAAAGAGCAAATATACACAAGTCTTATAAAAGATGGAAAGAATATTGTAACTTGAATTAGTGTTATATAGATTCTCTAAAAATATGTTTTATTTATACACTCCAGTTACTATTTGCCCTCTATGGGTATTTTAATATATAAATATATTAATGCAACATATATTACAATTAAAAATATACTGCATAAATATATCAGTGGCGCACCCACAAGCAGAAGGATCAGTCCCCTCCTCAGAGTCCAATGATACATGTATTACAAATATAGAATATACTAATTTTCTATACTGAGTCATTCAATGAATCATTTATTCATGTAATCAATATTAATTATAAATCAACAAATTAAAATATATTTTATTCTAGGCAAAAATCCAAAATTCTTTATAAGAAAATATAAGTCAGTTGGACATCATAAAACTAGCCGGGGGGAGGGGTCGCTCCGAAAAAGTTTTTGGCGCGTCTCTGGCAGTGGCCCATTGTGAAATACGAGTGTAATGAATTAACGCATTGTGACGTCCGTGAGTGAATAAATTATTGAAACCTGGCGTTGACATTTCTCTCCTCGCGCTACCTTCTCTTGTCATATGAAATCTTCAAACAGCAGTTCGGGTCACTGTAAAGATCTCATGCACGAACACGTCACCAGCAGATGCCTCCAACCTGAGGCGTCCCTCCCCAGCAGGCGACTGTCTCGGGCGGTATGAATACGTAGTAACCTCCGAAAAAGACATCCCGCCGAGAATATATTTTTTTCTATTTCTTCTGCGCCGATTCGTTTTGCGAGGAAATCCGTCCGGCGGTCCGAAAATAAACAAAGCATCGGGGGAGCCGTTCTCTGGGCTGCCGTGAAATATGCACGCGGCCGCGGGGGCCGGCGCTGCCGGTCGCGTCCTCGATTGCGCGGGGCCGGGGGGTGGGGGTGGGGTGGGATGGGGAGCGGAGGGCGTGGTGGTGGACAAGGCAGCGTTGGGGAACGGGGTAGGAGGACTCTCCGTCATGCGGTCAATGGGTGGAAGAGGGTGAAGCGAGGGGGAGGGGTGCTCAGTGGTTGGTGGTGGAGAAGGAGGAGGAAGGGCGGAAATCGGCAAGTAGGGATAAGATAGAGAGAAGGCAGGCAGTGGAGAGATAAAGAAGTGGCCACAGAGTGGGATGAATTAGGGTTTGTGAGAGGTGTATAAGCTGTATGTACAAATAGAAAGGGGTTGAAGAGATGGGAAAGGGATGAAGTTTCGACAGAGGCCGAACATGGGTGGACTGGGGTAGGACAGGGGGTGGACAGGGGGGTGGACAGGGGGGTGGACAGGGGGTGGACAGGGGGGGGACAGGGGGGACAGGGGTGGACAGGGGGTGGACAGGGGTGGACAGGGGTGGACAGGGGGTGGACGGTGGACAGTGGGTGGACAGGGGTGGACAGGGGTGGACAGGGGTGGACAGGGGTGGACAGGGGGTGGACAGGGGGTGGACAGGGGGTGGACAGGGGGTAGCCGGGGGTGGACAAGGTGTGGACAAGGGGTGTACAATGGGTGGACAAGGGGCGGACAAGGGGTGGACAGGGGTGGACAGGGTGTGGACGGGGGTGGACAGGGGTGGATGGGGGTGGACAGGGGGTGGACAGGGGGTGGACAAGGGGTGGACAGTGGTGGACAGTGGTGGACAGGGGGTGGACAGGGGGTGGACAGGGGGTGGACAGTCAGAGAGTGGACATAGGACGGACAGAAGGTTGACAGGTGTGGGGAGAAAGAGTGATTTCGTGATGGATAAGGAGTGGAAAGCGTCTGGGCAGAGAGTTACAAACGGGTGGACGAAAAGTCAGTAAAGGATGAGGGACAAAGATAGGATGACAAAGGTGCAAGTGAATAAAGCTGAGAAGGATGGGGATAAGAGTAGAGAGAGCTAGCGCGTGAAGACGAAGAGCCAATGGAGACAGACGGGCACGCAGTGGACGGGCGTTGGCTGCGTGGAGAAAATCCCACTGTCAGAAGGTGGTCGGAGAGGAATCGGGATGGATGAGTGATGGACAGCAGGGGGAGGGTGGGGGAGGCGGAAACGGGTGGGAAGGAGGGTAAACCGCCTGGGTTGGCCGCCTTGGATGACGCGACCGCTTCATATTTAAAAAGCTGGTGTTTACTGTCGGCCGGGCGGAGCGGGAGGGGACGGAGGCTGGGCGGGGGTAGCGGCCGGGGTGGGCGGAGTGGGCGGGGAGGGACTTCGGAACGGCTGGGCGCAGCGCACTCCGCCTCGTGACGGAGCTGTCAGGCGGCGGACGGGCCGAGTATTGTGCGCGGGCAGAGTGAGTGCCAAGTGCCGTGACGGAGGGGTGCGGGCAGCTCGCGGTGACGCTGGGCAAGGGCGGGAGGGGGAGGGAGAGGTTTACGGGCGCCGGAAAGGCCAAACGTAGTGGCAGCTCGATGGAAAAGGCTGGGAACAGAGCTCGGTAAAGTCTAGAAAGAGAAAAAAATGTACGGCGTTACATGGTGACATACGAGAAAGTACGAAAGCTATGTGAAGAAAGTAAATGAGTCGGTGAAGGATTTTTAATATGAAATAGGTAGAAAAGCTAAACAGAGAAATTACAGCATAATCTATTATACTCTTTGGCATTACTCTAAATGCAGCTGCGAACGCAGGTGAAAATTCATCTAATGAAGTGGAAGTCGATGAGTTCAATATTGATTATTAATTGAAGGCAGCGAAGAAAACTAACAGAACTGGTTGCAGCATTCCACTATCTAGGATGCCGCTCCGGCCTTTGTCTGGAAGTGATCGGGGAAACCATGGAAATCACTGATTGAAGCAGTGGGTCCACCAACTCGATCTTGCTAGAGGTCACAAACGTGCTATTTAACAACAAGCAAATTCTACCACCTGCCAACAATCACGCCAAATACCATCCAGTCACTCAAGCGCTCTCAATCGTGACGTTACTGCAACGACCAAAGCTACCTGTGCTGGGGCAATTGCTTCTTCTAGTTAAAATCAAGAATATAAGTCTTAACACAAATCAGACTGATCCGGTACTTAAATGAATATAAAATTTAAATGTTCTAGCGTTGAACTAAAACATATTGTATACGAAACAAAACGTCAAGATGAATTCTAGATATAAATATTTAAGTTTACCTGACGTTAAACTGCAAGAGACAAAAAATATTAAAGAGTGGAGTTATAGAGTCAATCATATATAAAACACATTGTTATGGAAGTATTTCAGATTTTGACATTTACAGATATTAAATTATTTGTATAATGAGAAGTTTATTAACCAATTCAAAATTGTACAAATTATTGAAAACGTTTTAATGTTTATTAACTATTATTAAAGTTGTATGGTTGGGTAATGAATGTGTTTGACTTGTGTTTATTGAATTAAAGATAAAAAATGCGCTCAATTGCATTCTTATAGTAGTGGTTTGGTCTTGTAATTGTTTTGAATTTTCTTCTACATTACTACAAAAATGTATTATAAAACTACATGAGACTAATCAGTGCTAATCAGTACTTCATGTATCTCTATATTGTGCGATAAATGTAGCACGATATTAGCAGGAAATAAATTAAAACGCAAAACTCAGTGCTCGTATACCAGAGTACAAGGTGCAGCTTTGTTCACCACACTGTACCGAGTTGTCCTTGAGAAAGGCAGGCGAAGTATCCACTGCAAATTGATTATTTTGTTCCGAACGCGTCAACCGCTATAGTTATTAGTCCCTTAATGTAGAGCATGTTTCTGTCACGGGTGGTTGCGATGTTCTTCCCCGCTGGATGGTGAAATCCGGCGCCGACCTTCACGTCGGCTTGCGAGGTTTTCCCATGCAGGTGTCTCCCACCAGCGCGTCACTGCCCCAGTCAGGACGAGCTTCCGACTGGTCTCCCGGCATGTGTAGGAGTGTAGAGCATGTAAGTGTAGTGTGTGTAAGGAGTGAAGATAGGTCAAGGAAGAGGAAGGAAAGACCGCGCGCGGCCCGTGGTCCGTCCGCTGAAGAGTCTCACAGATTTTAGAGGGTAGGTCACCTGCAGCAGAGCTTGTGAAGAGATATTGAAGGTGGGTCGGTGAAAATGGAGGTGAAACTCTCGCAAGAACGAATGGGAGTGAGGGCGGGAGCGGCAAATGTGTCTACTTTGAGGAGGGGTAAGTGCGCGCAGAGTTATGTGCAGGAACATGGCGTCCGGGCTGGAGAGCGTCGATAGAGAAAATGGTACGGTAGAAAGGGAAGTGGAGAAGCGGACGAATAAGCACCGAGCTCTACACTCACATCTTCCAAAAAAAGTCCAAACAGACTCGAAAAATCAATACATTTTGTGTAAAATGAGATTCGATTTTTCAAACAATAACAAGAGATAATGCAACCTCAAAATTAAGTTTGAATGAAGTTCAGAAGTCAAACTCTAAAGGCGGTTTTCACGTAAACTTTCCAGAGGTGGCTCAGGGCATAAACTAATGTCAATGCAATGCTTCTGATCCCCAGATTCTGGATGAGTCTCGACGGTAGCAGGATTTTGAACATTAACAACATAGCTAGGTTGAGTTCAAATGCTGTGAGGAGGAGAATTCTAGCGTCCGGCTGTTCTGATGCGCATTTTTCCGTGGTTTCTCCGATGAACACTAGGCGAACTCGGGAGACGTACCTTAACAAAGGGGTCACGGTCCGCGCGCGATCTTTCCTTCCTATTCCATGTCCAATCCTCTCGCCTTCCTAACACACACACACACACATTTACATGCTCCACACTATCACACAGTCGGAAGACCAACCGCGAGTCGACCTGTAGATTGGAGCCGGATCTCACCATCCAGCGGGGCAAAAACGGCACCCCCTCCCGTGATATAATAGCATTACATTTGCGGGACCATAGTATTTTACTCGCCCGGAAACCCTAAATAATCACTCAATCAAACCAAAAGTCCCTTTCCTATTATAGAAAGTCTTCTACACGTATTTATATACATCTTCAAGATTTAAGCCATAATCACGTACTCAAAAACACTCCTAAAATTGTATACTGTATTATTTAAAGACCTCACACACAAGAATGATTACATTAACAAAGTAGTAGTGCACCATCACCACATACGATCCGATCCTGTCTCTATTTCCGACTCAACCCCGTCTCCGTTCTCTATTCAATTTTGTCTCCATTGCCGACCCGACCTGATCCCGTCTCCGTTTCCGTTCCCAATCGGTTTCTGAGCCAACCCCGTATCCGTTCTCTATCCGATCTCGTTTCCATTCCGAATCAGACCCAACCCCACCTCAGTTTACAACCCGACCCGACCCCGCGCCTTTTCCAACGCGACCCCGTCTCCATCTCCGTCTCCGACCCGACCCGACCCGACCCGACCCGACCCGACCCGACCCGACCCGACCCGATCCGACCCGACTCGACCAGACCCGACCAGACCGGACACAACCCGACCCGACCTCGTCTCCGTTTCCGCTCCGCTTCGCTCCGACCCGACCCGACTCCTCTTTCGTTTCCCGAACTGACACGACCTGACCCGACCCGATCCGTCCTCGTCCCCTCTCCGTTTCCGACAATACCCGACCCCTCTCCAAACACACCGCTTCCGACCAGACTCCTTCTGGAACCTCGATCCCTTCCCCATCCGACCTCTCCTCCATCTCAATCACCGTCCCCACCTTCGCTTCCCCCACCATCACCACCGCTCAGCTTCCGCCGCTACCCACGTTTCCCGTACTCCGTCGTCACCATTACGAAATGGCGGTCGGCGGCTGCGTGATTTGTCAGGCTCCACAGGAGACAAGCGGAAAGCACTCTGCTCATTTCAGGGCAGCGTGCAGTTATTTTCAGCGGACCACGACACCGACGCCGCTTTCTTCCCTTCCGCCCCGTCAGTCTTTTTCGTCCCCGTCCACTTCCCCCCTTCTCGCCCCGCCACCGCCGGGGTGTACTCCACTCCGCGCGGCCGAGGTGAAGCGCTGGAGAAGGAGCTTGAAAAGAAAATGGTTGTTTCCAATTGCCACTATCGGTGGCGGCGATGTCGTTTTCTTGAATTTAGTTCTAACCTATTAGAACGGTCGTTCCCAAATTACAGCGTTCACTGAGCAAGACAGAAGCAAGTGGAAACAGCTATTTGTTCGCTGAGCCCGCTTACTTTTTACCTTGTATATAGGTTGCGTTAGGAAACTGTGTGTGTTAATTTTATTTTGTGAGATGGCTTATCGCACTGAACAGAAAGTTGTATCACTATCAGAGGATCATTGACTATCTTGGAAAAATTCTTATACTAGAAGTTTCTTTTTTGAACGTAATAAAAATACCTTGTTTACACTAATGCAAAAATGACGAAGGTTTTGGAAGTATTTTTTATCAGAAAAAGCTGTTTTAGGAGAACATGTTAAAACGCCTATTTTTCTTACAGAAAAAATATTCCTTTCCTATTCCTTCCCAAGAGCGAACCCTGTGGGACCCCACGCTCAATTGGCAAAGGATAGGAAAGATGCGTAAATAATATTCTTTCGTGCCAGTGCAGTATTTCTATTCTTTGCGATCGATGTTTACGATACAAGTATATTCAATGTAGGGCAATCCCACGAATTCCATATGAAGATTTTTTAAAATACAGTGTTTTTGTCAATGAAGTCAAAAGCTTACTTAAGATCTAACAATGTTTAGGTGCTTCGTTTTGAGCTATTTTTGTCGCAACGTGCTTAAGAAAAGGAAAATGCCAGTTTCCGAAGATTTTGATTTTCTAAATCAAAGTTTTTTATTTTTTTTATTTTAGTTTTCTTTTCAACTACTTAGTCATTAGCGATCACAGTTACATTAACAAAAAATTAGATCATATGTAACCTTCTTTCACAGAAACAACAATTATTAACATCATAACAAAACTTTTTATTAGACAGATTGTCAATATTATACTTATTTTGCTCTTACATCAATAAAAGTTTAAATCATATTACATCAACAACAAGTTTTAGGCAGGCAAAAATTGATAATAAAATAATGACAAAAAATTGGATTAAATATTCGGACAGTATTTATAATGTAATAGGTTTAAACCTATTACAGTATACACTTACATCAACAAAATTCGAATCATACATAATATACTTTCGCATAGACAAATATTGGTTTTAATATATTCAGAAAATTTGAGTTTCAACATAACAATATTAAACTAATTTACCCTTATATCAAGAAAAGAGTGATTTTAACATTTCAACAGATATTTTTTTAGGCAAATTATCAAATCTTTCAGTTAAACGTATATTACAATTACATCAGCAAATATTGACTTGAGAATATTTTGACACGAAATAAATTTTTCGAGTAGGATATCCTGTAATATCTGAATGTAAAGTGGTATTTTATGTAAAAAACACTGTTCTTGCAAATATAGTCACTTGCTATGACAGGGTTGATTCTGTTGCAGAATGATGAGCGTATCCCTTTAAATTTGTAGAGTGTTTTAGAAGTTTGTTTCTTGTAGGCAAAGAATTATAGGGTTTATTAATTGACAATGGTTTTTACGTTGACTTTCGTGAGAAGAAATTATTGAATTTCCACTGAATAATATCCATTAATAGAACGAAACTACTATTTAGAAAACAGTTTTTTTTAATTTTTTGAATAAATGTTAACATTGATTCTTAACACTTTTTGCAGGGAGTGTAGGACGGAGTTCTCTTAACATTCAGACTAGATCCGGCAGATCAGTAGTGAATGTTTTCACGACATCAGCTGTTGTTAACCCTTTTAGTTTTGTACAGTAAATTCATTAATTGGTTTAAAGAGAATGGGTATGTATTGTCCCGTGATTCTATTACTGCCTTGGGAACAGTCCATTGTAATTCATCGTTATGATAAAATTTTACATTAATCTTCTTAGGTTTGCCGCTAGAGGCGGATTTCTTTGTTTTACTAGTTTCTCCTAAGTCTTTTTCGTTAAATCTGCATCAGCTATTACGGAATAGTTGTCAATTGTTTTATTATCGCTCTCAGATGGATGAACACATGATGCAGTAGTTGAGCTGGTGGTCGACAGCAGTCGTTTCATTGTCACCGCTGGGCTGAAGGTTGCATCAATTTGAGGGAGGTCTGTCGTGAAAGCAGGCGTCCGGTCTACGGAGAGTAGGGGGAATTTTGATTGTGAAGGGGTAAGGGGAGGGGAAGGGGACGGGAAATGGGAGACTGGAGAAGGGAGGTGCCAAGTCGTCGACTGAAGGGGTAACTTCTTTGGAGGGGAGCGGTGAACCCTTTTTTTTTTCATATCAGGAGAAGATATTTGTTCTTGTCCAAGGAATGGACTGGGTTCCATAGGGCAGTTCTTGGCTAAGTGTTCATGTTGTTTGCAGTGAAAACAAATAATAATGTCTGAAGTTATGTACGCATATTTTGTGTGGTACTTCTTCTATTGTGACTTGAAAGGATTCTAGAAGCTTTATTTTCGTCTTCCGGTGCGATGAAGGTCTATCGGCAAAAACTCTGCTCTGAGAAAAGACATTGGTGCCATTGGTTTGATGCCTAAACTCAATAATTTATTTTCTAATACACTGTGAAGGACACTAGGGCACACATTCGACAAAATGATTCTCTTTTTCGAAATATTAATGGTCTGATGGAGAATTCCTGATCCGACACTGTGATTGACTTACATTCAGTAAGTAGTTTATCTGCTATCACTGCACTTGTAGGGCAAGTGCACAGTCTTTAATTTGATATTTTGTCCGTAAATTTGATTTGTGTTGGATTTATTATTTTAGTCGATGCTTGAATGAAATCAACAATTGGAGAAGAATTCGCTGAATTGATAACTATAGCAGTATACTTTTTAGGGAACATAGTATATTGAGATGCTTGCGTGTAGCTCATTCTGGTTGGTGGCAAACTCATAGAACTAGTGGATGGTTGATCTCGTGAGGTATAATCCATGTTGGTTCTTCTTTGATGTAGGTAAAGTAGTTTAACCCCCGAGCGGTCGCGTAGGTTGACTGAGTCAACCACTCGCCGTCTTTTGTTCCAAGAATCGAATCGCTCATTGTTGGGCAACGGAAACTTTGAGTATCTTTTAACTGCATTGTTAACATTCTCATGTAGACTTTTCAAGAGAGCAGAAGCGATGTATTTGTAAATAAGTAAAATTATTTTCATCGATCCGTACGTTGTTTAACGGAGTTCACCACGCGACCGGTAATGTAAGTATAATTTACGTTCTGTCAAATGGTTAGTTGTTTAAAAATTACACGTACACATACTTGTATAACAATATTTATAAAGACCGAATTTTACTAAGAATTGCATAACTCAAGTGGTTGATAAAGCTATTTATCATTTTTATAGGGTCAAAATTTAAATAATATATTGATGAGAAGGAAATCGAAAGTCTCATTGGGGGTTCCAGCGATGACGCTGATACAGATGATGTATTCATTTGGACAGATGGCGAGGAGGAAAAAATACAAGCAAGTGATCACAATACGGATTCAGAGCTACAATACGAATCTTCGGAGAGGAATAACCGTGAAAGTGAAGGTGATGAAGGTGATCTGTTTATTAGAAAAGATGTAATAACATGAATGTAAGTGGTTTAAAGACGTTGTTATACCTAAAACAACCACAACTTCCTCAAAAAATATTGTGAATTTTTTTTGTGGGCCAAAGCAATCTGCAAGGGACATTACACAAGAAGTAGCTTTCAATCAAATTATAAGTGAGGACATGGTTGATGATATCAAATACACCAACCTACATATTCAAAATTTGATATTTCAAAACATATTCGAGAAACAGATGTTAAAGAAACGTGTAGGAAGGAGATTTATGCTATCATCGGAATTCTTTTTGTAGGTTTAAAAGGTGGTAAAAAACTATTTCAACTTTGGAGTAAATACGGCACAGGTTTGATGATTTTCAGAGCATGCATGTCATACCGAAGATTTTTATTTTTGCTAAGAAGCGTGAGGTTCGATGACAGGCACTCAAGATCACTCAGATGCAAAACAGACAAATTAGCTGCAATCTGATCACTCCTTGAGAAATTTGTTATGAATTGCAAACCAAGTTATAATTTGGGCACTTTGGTGACAGTTGATGAAATGTTAACACCATTTAGAGTACGGCGTACATTTATTCAATATATACCTAATAAACCAGCCGAGTATGGCAATATGTGATTCAAAGACGTTCTCCACGACGTCTGTTGAACTCTACTGCGGGACGCAGCCAGCAGGGCTATATAAAGTCTCGAATAAACCTGCCGACATTGTACACACATTGGCAGAACCTATCATGGGATAAAATCGGAATATATATTTCGATTACTGGTATACCAGCTATCCATTGGTACTTTCTCTTTTTTAACAAATGAAACCGATATGCATGGAGACTCTAAAGAAAAACATGACATAAATACCTCCAGAAAGAAGTCCATGAATACAAAAATAGAAAATTCTAAACCGACGCTACCGTAATGCTATTGTTCCCGAGTGACAAAAAATAGAACGTGCATAATTAATTAGTCTTTTTTTCCCTTCGCATAACTGAACTAGAAGTGGTACATCACAAACCTACTAGCATTTTTTGTAACAGCTAAATACGATTATTCTACAACATGAACCTGTAAAGGTTTTTCCAATCAGAAAAATATTTTCGTCGACGAGATTCAAACTTGTCCTTCGAGGCAACATGTTAAGCGTGTCACCGCTGCACCACCAGACTCATGCTTAACAACTTGTCCGACGATTAAAAAAGTATTGGATGCTGGCATTATTTCTAACTTACGGAATTTCCAAAAGTTCAACGAACATTAGACCTATGCCATATTTTAAGCGATGTTTATGCTACATGAGGTCAAAGTTAAATCAAGCAATTTGGAGCCATTGTTGAAAATATTTTGAAAATTTTAAGGCTTCGTGAAAAGCACACCCAGAAATCGATTAGAAAAGTTTTAGATCTCTCAATTCTCTAAAACCTCAAATGGAACGTCCATTTAAATGAATTGAACACAAAATTAAGTTCATTATGCTACGCGTTCAGAATGACTTCAAATTCAGTCAGCCCTCATACTTCTCGTTGTGTATATTCCGCGAATGTTCATTCCCACCTGATTGATTGATTGATTGATTTTTTCGTGTTTCCGGGCGCGTCAAGTGCTTCGGTCATTAGTCCCGTTAGTGTAGTGCATGTTTTTTCTCGGGAGATGGCGGTGATCTTCCCCTGCTGGATGGCGAGATCCGGCACCGACCTACCGTCGGCTAGTGGGATTTCCCCCTCACCAGGACTCTCCCACCAGCGGGTCACCGCCCCAGCCGGGACAATATTAAACTCCCGACCGGTCTCCCGGAATATGTGATAGTGTGGTGCATGTTAGTGTAAATGTGTATGTGTGTGTAAGAGGAGAAGATAGGATAGGATAAGGAAGAGGAAGGAAAGAACGCGCGCGGTCCGTGGCCCGTTTGGTAGGGTACTGCTCCGGCATTCGCCTGGTGTTGATCGGAGAAACCACGGAAAACTACCGATCAGAGCAGCCGGCCGCTAGAATTCTCCTCCAGACAGCGACTGAATTCGACCTAGCTGAAAGTGTCGAAAATCCTACCGCCGTCAGGAGTCGAACCTAGGGCCTCCCGGTCAGAGGCGCTGCACTGACATCAGTTGATGCACTGAGCTACCTCTCCCGGTCATTCCCGCCTGAGATACGGCATAATATTCTAGGGAAATACATCTTATAGCTCCCAGACGTTTAGATTACAAAAAAGAATAGTACGAATAATAACCAAATCCCACCCACGTGACTTTTGTAAGACTGTCTTTATTAATGTAAGAATTTTACCATTACATTGTCTCTTGATTTACGAATCAATGGTATTTGTCAAAAATGACTTGCTTAAGGGCGGCAATATCTTTTCAGAAAACGCCGATGTCCAAAACTGTAACTCTCGACGTAGTAAGCATATACATCAGTTGATAGTATCAACAGCAACTGATACAAAATTCACCTACGCCACAGTAGATTATTTCACAACATTTTGGCAGATACCATTAAACGATTAAATTCGATTGAAAAAGTGTAAATCCCAAGGAAAATCGTTTCTGCTGTATAACTGTTTTTGTTCAATTAGAGACTATACTGAGCATAAAAAGGAAAGTAACATTAATTTTAACAGTGATATTTGATGTATTATTTTCCAGTTGTATTTTCGTGTATAATTCTAAACAACTTGTAACAAGTATTGTACCGCAGATTCTGGGTCAATGACCCCCATCTCGATCAGGTTTCTCGTCCAGTTTCCCTGGTCCTTTGAGCAAATGCTGAGATGGTTCCTTTTTTTCTTCAGGACATCAATATAACTTCATTTTCTAAGCAAGTCTTCTAGAATTTAGTGGGAAATGTAGTTATTCAAATTATCGTTCTCCATGTTGTCGCCGCATGAAGTATTTCTTGACGAAGGACACGATGATGGATAAGATCCCAAATTTATTGCTGATGTACCCTTGAAAATAGATTTTATTACATTGGAGTGAATATTTTGTTAGCAATCCTTGCAAAATACATTTTCCTTCTGTATTCAATATTCGAGTAGTATATAGTTTAGGGTAAGGATCACATAATGTTTTTAAACGTTGACAGAATTCACTTCTTCCCATAGCACGTCACACATTTTTTATGTTTTTTTTAGTAAAATTAAATTAAAATAAAATAAATACTTGTTTAAATCTAGCAGGTCCGCGAGTTCATTCAGATCCATCAGGGAATAGCAATTTTAAAAAAATCGTCTCACTGGTTTAGGCATTAGTGTTGATCACGGAAGTGCAGACGACCAGATGTTTTGCCGTCAATCGGTTTCTCGATATCAGATACACACAAAACATGTATTCGAACCACACGTATTATAGGAAGTAATTTACTACATACAGGAAGAAGATTTATCAACTTCTCAGTACCAAGACCCGAAAATACGAGTTTTTATCGTCGTCAATTTCCACCTCAGTACTACAATATTTTCTCTTTTCTGTAAATGTTATGTAGCGTCATAGACTTGACTCTCTGCTCTAGAGAGACGAGTTGCAAGGTATGGGGATGAGGGAGCCAAATATAGGTTTCCGTTCAAAGGCCACCCTTCAGGAAAATTCCAGAAGGTAGGGGGCTTGTAGGTGCCCGGCACAATAATGCAGCGTCGGTGGCGCTCGCCTCAAGACGAGTGCGTAGGGGACAGATGACGTAGGAGATCATGTGACTCGGGCCTATATTAAGTTGCGTCGCGTAACTTTTTTTTTTGTTTCCTCGCGGCAAGACCGCAAAACTCGTCCGGTCAAGTCTGGCGCGGAAGTGCTGAAGGCACGAGCAGGTTTTCGAGGTTCGGACACGGTAAAGTATGCTCTATACTTCAGGGCAGATCGTCTGCCGAGGCACACCAGGTGCCGAGTTGCAAGTTGGCCGAGTTGGCTAATCGCAGGTGCGGTCGCAAGGCGCGTGTTGGGAGAGGGGGGCAGCCGCGGGTAGCTCCGACAAACGCCTTAGAGTGAGGTCTGTAGAGATAACGTAAATATTTATTGTAAATAAATTGTATATACCCACTCGTGTCTGTTCCTTTGTGACGTAGATCCCTACCCACGACGTTATAGAAGAAAGACGAGAAAGTAATAAACAGTGACTATTAATACATCGGAAGGGTTAAAAATAAACCTCACTTACTGTTTTCTGTGAAAAGGCCTATTAAAGACTAATTAAATCACTTCGTTTTTCACAAGAGAAGACAGACATTTCCCTTTACATTTTAAAAAATTAGAAGAAAAAATAATTGAGGTCTTTATAAAAATGGCGTACATTGGTTTTTCATGTTTTGAGACCATAAAATTGAAAGTTTATCGTGCCTATATCTTTTGTAGG
>BLKR01016668.1:0-22600 GCA_011170035.1 Teleogryllus occipitalis | reverse complement strand
TTGTACTACAGCCTCCGGGTCTATGACCCCCATCTCGATCAGGTTTTTCGTCCAGTTTCCCTGATCCATTGAGCAAATGCTGAGATGGCCCTTGTTTTGCTTCTGGACATAAATGTAACTTCATTTTCTGTGCACGTCTTCTAGAATTGAGTGGGAAATACAATTATTCAAATTATCGTTTCCATGTTGTCGCGGCAGGAAGTAATAAGAGCCAAAATTTATTGCTTATTTATTTTTGAAAATAGATTTTATTACAAGGGAGTTTTTTTGTTGTTTTTTTCTCCCTTTCAAAATTCAAAATTTATTGCTTATTTACCCTTGAAAATAGATTTTTTTACATGGGAGTTTTTTTGTTGTTTTTTCTCCCTTTCAAAATTCAAAATTTATTGCTTATTTATCCTTGAAAATAGATTTTATTTCATGCGAGCTTTTTTTTTCAAAATTCAAGTAGTATATGACTTAGTGTAGGAATCACAGAATTTTGAAAATGTGCACACAATTCACTTTTCCCCATAGCACGTCATACGCAGTTTTTAACTGTTTTTTGACGTAAAATAAATAAATAAATAAATAGAAACATCTTAAATGGCAGCAGGTTTTATAAAATTAACTTTTACATTTTCGAAAAGGCAAAGTTAGGGAGAGGGCTATTCGAGCATCTCGGCCGCAATCTTGATACCAGCTGCCATTGAATTTCAAATCTTACAGTAATGTCAATTGTAGGATTTAAAACGACCATGTTGGTTGCAGATTACAATAATATAGAAACACGAAAACAATTTACAAAACAGTTATATGAAGCACATAACTGTTATAGACAAGCATGCAAAAAAAAAAAAAAGAAATGTCAAATAAATAACATTCAAATATTTCCTGGAATTATAACAGACCTATATTGTTTAAAAACAAAGCTATAGGCTGGAAGGTTCGGGTTTAGCAAAACTTTTTAATTTCAACTCTGATACGGATGCAGTGTCCCTTCGAATTAGGAATCCAATGAAATTAAAACATAGTATTGATGAGTAAGAATTGGCACCAACAATGTTCCAACAGGAATGTTCAAACAGTAAATACTAACGTTGCGGAACGGATGTTGTGTTGCAACAGAGTAAATGAGACGATATAACCTGACCACTATTTTATGTTACTGACGGCACTTTTTGTCCTGTTTCAGTCATCTTTAATGATTTGCATTGCTGGAGCTCTATAATATCTCGTTCACTTAAGGAAATATTACCTACCTTCTGACAGTTATGTGTGCAACAAGAAACGAGTCGTGCTGTAGCGATTCCACTCTGAAAACTTGATGTGAGTAATGATAAATGAGCCTACTTAAAAAAGCGGGTGGACATCTCACACGTGAAGAAACAGAGAGAAACATCTCACACAAGAAACCAGCGCGCAAGCACTTGCTTTGCATGGGTTGGCGGGACGTCACCTACAGAGACGAGTATCCGCCCGGGACCAAGCGGCAGCAATGGAGCTGCGAAATTGGGTAATATATAAACGTTGAAGCAAAATTATAATAATTTGGAAATATTAACGTGATTAATTCCAATAATGCAAAATTAATAATAAAAATTCTATGTAAATTTTCATAACTTGAGATCCCGTCTGTCGACTCACAAATCATATTTTTTTCTGTGACTTATCAGCGATTCCATTCTGAAAAATTAATGTAAGTAATGATGAATGAGCCTGCTTAAAAAGGTGGATAGACATCTCATACGTGAAGCAAGAAACCAGCGCGCAAGCACTTGCTTTACGTGGGTTCGCGCGGTGTCACGTAGCCAGACGGGTATCCACCCGCGGGCAAGCGGCAACAATGGAGCTGCGAAATTGGGTGATACATAAATGTTGAAGTAAAATTATAATAATTTGGAACGATTAACCTGATTTATTCAAGCAATACAATGTTATTAATAACAAGCCTACGTAAATTTTCATAACTTAAGATCCCGTCTGTCAACTCACAAATTATAAATTTTTCTGTTACCATTCAGCAATTTCACTTTGAAAACTTAATGTGAGTAATGATAAGTGAGCCTACTTAAAAAGGTGGGTAGACATCTCATACGTGAAGCAAGAAACCAGCGCGCAAGCACTTGCTTTGCGTGGATGGGCGGGGTGTCGCGTAACCGGCCGGGTATCCGCCCGGGGCCAGCTGCCATTCCTGGCCCATTCCGCGCGCCGTCTACGCCAGGGCACAGGGCTTTGAATGGTCCCCGCCCCCCGCACGCGCGTGCTCGCCGGGACCAGGGGGGCAGCCCCCCCACCCCACCCCACCCGGGGGGGGGGGGCGGAGGAGCGTCGCTGAGAGCTTCGGATGCCGCGGGGCGGACGCGCATTCCTCGCGGGAGGATGCTGAGGTGTCCTCAGTGAGGACGCCGCCCGCCCTCCTCGCAGCGTCCTCCTCGCCTGGGAGCGCACGGGGGCTAGGAGGATCCAAAACGCCGATTAACCCCGGGGTGCTCGCAAGAGATCTGTGAGATCCAAGTCACGGCAATTTTATGTTCTTGAATCGAATCGTTTATTTCAGAAAACGGTCAAACCCAAATTTCTCATTTCGAGAACACTAACAAAAAGGGTAGTTTTTCTGATTCATTGATTGATTTTTTCGTGTTTCCGGGCGCGTCAACTACTGTGGTCATTAGTCCCGTTAGTGTAGTGCATTTTTTTCGAGAGATGGCGGTGATCTTCTCCCGCTGGATGGCGAGATCCGGCGCCGACCTACCGTCGGCTAGTGGGGTTTCCCCCTAACCAGGACTCTCCCACCAGCGGGGCACCGCCCCAGCCGGGACAAGCTCTAAGCTCCCGACCGGTCTCCCGGGATATGTGGTAGTGTAGTGCATGTTAGTGTGAATGTGTAAGGGGAGAGGATAGGACAAGGAAGAGGAAGGACAAATCGCGCGCGGTCCGTGACCCGTTTGGTAGAGTACTGCTCCAGCATTCGCCTGGTGTTGATCGGAGAAACCACGAAAAACTACCGATAAGAGCAGCCGGCAGCTAGAATTCTCCTCCAGACAGCGACTGAATAGCTGAAAAGCTAGTTGCGAAAACCCTGCCGCCGTCAGGACTCGGACCTAGGACCTCCCGGTCAGGGGCGCTGCACTGACATCAGTTGATGCACTAAGCTACCACTCCCGGTCAATTGTATGTTCCTCAATCGAATCATTTATTTCAGAAACCGGCCAAACCCAAATTTCTCATTTCGAGAAAACTACGAAAGAGGATGCCAGTTTTTCTGTTTTCAAAATAATTTATAATTTTAAAGAAGTTAATAAATGAATATTTTTCGGGTAAATATTAACTAAGCAATGTGTCTATCTTCATGGAACAACATTCCACGTCTGATGGGCATTTTAAATTTTGGCGTTTGACGGGTTTCTGAAATGATTCAATTATTGCGATACATTATTCGTCTGATATTTCACGTATTCCTTCATTGCACTTTTCTGAGATCGCCTGGCCTTAAGGTGCATTGTATGCTTCTGGCCGAAGTGGAACGTATGAAGGCAACATTTTTAGCCGTGTCAATGACAAGTACTTATTAAGAAAACGTAATCATTTGTCTTACAATCGACTATTACAATTTCTTACCGAAGAGAAACATAAGTGCAGGAGTTGTCTGCAGGTAAATTTAAAAAAAATTCGAATTTTGCAAAATGGAAAAAAAGAAAGTCTTTTTAAATATTTATGTGAAAAAGAAAAATACATATTTGTTTAGAACATGATAAAATAATTTGTGAATAGTGTTGGATTTTAAGAATTTATTTGGATAATAAGATATATAATAAATTTTGCGTATACTTCGTCAAATTTTACCTTTCCTTTACCTTACCTAAGTATTCATAGATGAATTCTGCAGTATAGGATTCATTAACAATTGCATTGGGGGACATGTACAAACTGAATAAAATATGTTTCAGTAAATGGGCCTTCAGAGCATTCACATTCACAGAAAGTTACAGCTATATCTGAAAGATGCATGGCGGACACTGCCATGAGTCTACTTATTGCGGGCACTTCTGGGTAAAGGATCTAAGAGAAACCAATTTTCTAATGAAAAACAGTGAGGGTAGGCGTGATAGTGCAATGGTGTCTTAATGGCACAACGGCTTGGCGAAAGGTGTAACAAATGGAGCCTTAGGGTGCGAGATCAAGTCTTTCGTAAGGCATGAGCATTTTTACCATGAAATTGGGGCGTGATTGACTTCTCCCGTCACTATGAAAAACATCTGAATCGTCTTACTTTCCTCAATCGTTTGTCTCTTAATGTCGCTCACCGTTAGTGGTAAACTAAATAATAATAATAATAATAATAATAATAATAATAATAACTTTATCTATCGAGAAGAAGGCAATAACCACTCTGATCACTTGTCCAAGAAATATGAGAGAAAGATACGAATTAACTAGTGATGCTACAGACTTTCTCGTAGTAAAGTTTTCTAATTTTAATGGTGTGCACTTGCTTTAAGGTCTTGCCCCATCCTCTTGCCAGCTGCAATCTATCACCGCCCCAAGAACATATTTTTTTACATTTTCTCAATTTTTCGGTTTCCAAATAGTAAAACCGAAATATTACTTTAAGAATATCAAAGAAGGTTAAACTCGTCTTAAACGGCAATTTTCATTGAAAAATGTGAAGCCATTTTTAAGAAAATGGCGTTCAAACGTTACTGTAAATGCCAAATTTGAAGCTCTTTTACACAGAAAATTTGCGAAAAAGTCATTAGAAGTCATTTGCAGCACTTTTATCCGCAAATGCAATAGTGTTTACAATTCTCTAGAAATGTGTATATTAACGGCGTAAGAGATACGGTATTTAAAAACTTTTGTAAAAACTTGTGTAATGTTTGAAAAACACAAAGGAATGCAGCAAAATGAACTTAACGAAATTTTTAACAGTGCAATTTGCACTACCCATTGGAAAAAAATAAGAAATAATTTGGAGCTATTTTTGAGAAAAAGACGCTTGAGCGGTTTCGAAAAAGCGAAATTTTGAGATTTGAGAAATGCGAAATTTTAACAGAAAACTCTTGAGTGTTCCAGAAATTTAATGCCATTATTTAAAGCGCATGTACTCATAAATACAATAATGTGAACAAATTGCGGGTAATTAAAATATTAACGACGTGAAACAAGTCTAAAAAGTTATATTTTTGATATTTTTGAGCAAACAAAAGAGTAGAGCAATGTAGCGTTTATGTCATCTTATAGAGTGTATTTAGAACTAACCCTACGAAAAGTTTAAAGAAAACAATTTCAACCCTATTTGAGAAACTCTCCTTTTTGTATTTTTTAACATGGCAAATATTGCAGAAGTATTAAAATTTTTAAAAAAGTGTACAAGCCCGTAATGAAAGAACTAATTATGGACAACTAATTTCATTAAAAAAATATTTATCTTGAATTTGGTAGTCGAAGGATGAAATCAAAAAGTTCAAACTTTTTAAATTTTCGAAAATTAGGAGTTAAGCGTAAAAATCAGACCTATACCGCCTTTGAGTGTATTTTACTCTATTCAAACAAGAAATTCAAAGAAAAATATTGTAAAAGGAGAGAAGGCATCTGAAGTAACATTACACCTACGTTGCTGTAGTTAGTGTAGATTGCTGGTTAAGCGACAATTCGTAATTCCAGAGGTTTTACTCTCTACGACCTGCTCTCAATACTTCACTTGGATGATAGTGATAGCAATGCCAAATGAGGTGGACTTTGCAATAATGACCCTTGTGACCGTTACTGGAGATGTCACGGATGGAAACTTTGGAGGCGAAGTCACAGTTCAACCCAATAACCTTCTTGGATCGCAGCTGAATGCTTAAATGGAGCTATTCAATGTAAATAATGATGCAATTGACGGTTGTATACTCATACTTTGCACAAACAACGGTTCTTCATCCTGTCTTGAAATGAACTCAAGTGAAAATTCTCAAACAAAACCTCAGTATATCTCATGACAAAATTTTATATCAAATAGAGGCCAATTAAAAATATAAGTTAAAAGGGAGTGGTCAGTAATTCTAAAGATTTTTAACGAATAATTACTAAATGAAATATTATTGGTCGTTTTTCTTCATGCACTAGAAAATGGCACAGTATGCTAACAGGTATGCTGCTAGAAAGAAATTTAATTGGTTGATGTCACTGAAGAAGAAATGAAATGCCTTTCAGGAATTCTTTTGTTGAGTGGGTACAATCAGATTCCAAGAAGACGTTTTTGCCGAAAAAAATGTTAAGGCATCTGCAATAAAGCTTTCGCAATGTCTAGATATAGAGTGGAATTTATAATGTCAAATATTTATTGTTGTGATAATGAATGTTTCAATTGTAACGATCGCTTTGCAAGAGTAAGTCTACTTTTCACTTCACTAAACATGACATTCCAAGAAATGGCACCGCATTGTGAATGTCTCAGTCAACGAAGCAATGGTACCATTTATGTCCGCCACAGATGTAAACAGTACATTCGTGGAAAACTAATTAGATATCGTTACAAACTCTGAGTTGAAGCTATATCTGAAGGACGGATGGATCCATATCAGGGAGCTAAAACTCAATTCTCAGATGTGCATAAATAACTTGGTCTCGGGTCTCCTGTCAGACCGGGAGGCAGAAGGTTCGAGTCCCGACGGCGGCAGGATTTTCGGCACTAGCTTTTCAAGTAGGTTGAATTCAGTCGCTGTCTGGAGGAGAATTCTAGCGGCCGGCTTCTCTGATCGCCAGTCTTCCGTAGTTTCTCCGATCAACACCAAGCGAATGCTGGAGCAGTACCCTAAAAAACGGGCCATGGACCGCGTGCGATCTTTCCTTCCTCCTCCTTGTCCTATCCTCACCCCTTACACCCACACACTTACACTAACATGCACTACACTACCACACATGCCGGGAGACAGGTCGGAGACTTAGAACTTGTTCCGGCGATGCCCCGTTGCTGGGAGATACCTGGTTGTGAAAACCCCGATTGCCGACGGTTGGTCGGCGCTGAATCTGGCCATCCAGCGGGGGAAGACCGCCGCCACATCCCGAAAAACAACACACACTACACTTACGGGACTAATGACCATAGTAGTTGACGCGCCCGGAATCGCCAACAATCGATCAATCAAGCCTTCTATGGTGCTTATGAATATAACCAACAAATGGGATGTGTTGAGCGCTCTGATCAAATCATTAGCTCATACAGAGTATTCATACCAGGGACAATGTTATTTCTCTCTCCTTGTTCACATAGAGAGAGAAATAATGCAGAGAAAAATACGCCGCCATAGTGCGCCGCCAGGGCGCGTGCACACACCATGACGCAACTTCACCGCCGCATTTCGCCGCCAGGGCGCGCGCACACACCATCATGCAAGTCCCTCTGACGTCATCCGATGTGCGGGTGCGGCCCCAGGATGTGACGTCACTTATCTGCTGATAAGATAAGCTGATAAGCCACTTCCGGGGGCCGGACCCCCACAACACATGTGCGGGTTCGGCCCCAGGAAGTGACGTCATCCGCTGATAAGATAAGATAAGCTGATGACGTCATTTCCTGGGGCCGTACCCGCATTACTCCCCTACTCGTAACAGATCCATAAATAATGATAAATAAGTAGACCGTCAAATATAGTGTAGGATTGGTGATAAGTTGGTAAAAGTCGTTTAGTTGTGTCTCAGAGAAAACAAAATGTAGGTTGTGTTACAAGAGGTTATCCACGAATTGTTAAAAATGTGATGCGGCTTTACTCAGGCGTCATCCATAAATTACGTGAGGCGATTTTGGGGAATTTTCGACTCCTCTCCTCTCTTAGTGAGATTCGCTCGACCCCCTCCTCCCCGCTATAATCTCACGTGAGATTTTTCAAAACCGTATTTTTAGTGTAAATAGGCTAATTTGGGATTGATTGTATTGAGATTTATTTAAAAAGCGTAATTAGCTTAATTATATTTATTTAAGACAAGATATGGCTAGTATTGTGTAATTTAATTTGCTATTTTATTTTATATTTTTTGATATTTTATTTATATTTTCTTTTCTTTACATTGTAGACTGATGATGACGGCAAAGCCGTCGAAAGTCGGCTATCTCAATAAATTTAGTAAGTGGACGGAGATGACCTCCTTTATTTCCTCATATAATAACGTCAACAGCACCACATCACAATTCCCACAATTCGTACTTCCTACTTTCGCCCCAGATGTCACCAGGTTTTTTTATATCGGTTGTCTCTGATTAGTAACCATACACTTCCGATTTATCCCCTTTCTTTTAATTACGAGCGGTTATTATTACCTAATACATCCTTCCCGTGTGTTATATGTCTCAATGTATCAATACTTGTGTTCTTATCGTGTTAAATATCTTGTAAATACACATTTAAGATTTTGCAATTGTCTTTTATTCACCTAAAAATAAACTAGAAATTCTTCGAAACATATTTGGAACAAAAAATCTTACGCCCATGTGTGCGGTAAAATAAATTATGGATTGCTGCTATGTTTTTCTAGAGTAAACATATTTTTACTACAGTTTCATCATCACCATTATTGGGTATTAGCTTCGGTCTTTCTGTTGGAATACATCGATGTTCAGTACCCTTAGTTTTAACCAGGGCAGGAAAAGGGATGGAAAGGAAAGGCTATTTCGTAAGATGATATAAGGCGTATTAAAAAAGCACCGCCTTTGTCTCTCCGCAGAAGCTGACAACTACACCCGAGGCGGAATTCGAACCCGCGACCCTGCCAGAGGAAAATGCGAAGGTAGGTCCGCCTCAACGATTTTTGCTACCTAAGTCAGCAACACCTCCTGTTCACTAAGTGCTATTTCAATGTTTAAACATTTAAGTATTAAGGAATAATTAATAGATGGTTTACTAAATGGAGCTTTGAAAATGTAGATGAAATGGATCATAATTCAGTAGTGACAATTAATTGAACATTTTGTTACCTAAGACTTCATTAGGTACACTTGGTGAAATCTGTGATTAGGTCTCTTCGAGTCACCAAGCAAAGCGTAGCGTGGTAGGAATGAAGATAAAACGGAAATGTGAGATGGAAGGGGAAGAAAGGGGACGATGAGAATTAGGAGAGAGAGAGAGAGGAAAGAAAAGAGCAGAGACAGTAGAGAGAAGCGGAAAGGGGGAAGAAAATTGGAGATAGAAGGAGAGGAACTGAAGAAAAGGATAAGGTGAATGAGGAGAAGGAGAGTGATGAGAGGGAATGGGGAGAAGAGGAAGGAGGAGATTGATGGGGAAGAGGAGGAGACGGAAAAGTCGGTGAAGAGAGGAGGAAAAGCAGAAACGGAGTAAGGGTAGGAGGCAGACCGATACAGGAGGATATGGAGAATGAGGAGGGGGGAGGGCAAGAATGGGGATGAGGAGCAGAACCCGAGGAGAATGATAGTCATAAGTCGAGATGGGAATTTTATGAAATTACATATTTTTGTCTTTCTACTTACCGTTCTCAAAACTGAAATATAGGCTAATAGTCACCATCCTACCACAATATCAATTTTTATGTTACATATTTTTACATGTTTTGGACTATATTACATATTTTACTATTTTCACAAAATATCTTTTAATCAATTAATTTTCTTCAATTTTGTTACATATTTTTTATGAAAAAAGTTTTTTTAATCAGATTTGTTTCCTTCATAAATACTGTCGACTCGATATAAAAATTAGAAATAGAAGAATCATAAGAGAAAGAGAAGAAACATATGCAGTAAGAAAAATTAAAATTGATAAGACTCAAAATGATAAAATTATAATGCAATCAAATTGAGTGAATTTACAAACATTTTACGTCTCGACAAGACTCTGTCAGGCATTGCTAGAATGTGATGCGCAGTACGTAATAACAGGAATGAATAGAGATATGAACAGTCATTTCTAATCAGTAGAGACCGGATTTTTATGTAATTACATATTTTTACCTTTCTACGTACCGTTCTCAATATTGAAATCTTGGCGAATCGTCGCCATCCTGACACAACATTTTTTAAATATAAAAGGTATTTTAAAATAATCGAAATTTTGTCCTATATTATTAATGAGTGCTGCTGAATCGAGGTGTGCTACGTTAAGACGCGGTCTGATATTTTTACAGTCCGACGCGCCTGCTTCAGTTTGCTCCGTGATGGGCAGTACGTGACTGAGACCATTTTCACCTTAAGGTGTGAAAAGTATTATGGACGTCGCGTTCATAACCTTTAACCTTAATTTACGAGAAACTTGTTCATCGCCGACGTGTAACAATTCGTTGAAAATGCTGCACGCTGCAGTAATTGTTTCCTGGTCGTAGATATCGCCAGGTTGTACGAGGGGTTATATTGGGTTTAGTTTCGCTGTTAAAGTATGGTCTTGTATAGCGATAGTTGACACTTTTATTACTGCCGCAAATGTTGTAATGTGCAAAACGTGCATCAACTTGTGCTCTCCAAATGAGTTTTAAAATCTTCGAATTATTTTTAAAATTTGTTACGGAAATTTTTGATAAATGTAATTTCCAATTAGGTTAATGTGTTTTATAATTTGTGTATTTTAATATTACATCAGATTTTAAATATTTATTACATATTCTTAGTGTTTTAATTACATATTTTTGTATATATTTTGACGTTTCATACTACATATTTTTCCGGTCTGTAGTTATAAGAAGGAGAATAAGAGTGATTAGAGGAAGGAGTGGAAGTAGATGACGTATGGCGGGGGGGAAGAGGAGATGCGAGGGGAACCAAGGCAGTGTAGCTGGGAAGGAAGGATGGGGGAGACATGGAAAGGAGCTACAGCCGTGCGCGGACATGGGTAGCACCGCGGCGTGGGAGGCAGCCTCTACAGAAAGCTGCGGTCGACGGCTGGCCCGCTCGCCGACTACTTCTCGAGCGGCGTAATGGAAAAAATCTCGACGTCCGGCAGCTGCCCCTCCCCCTCCCCCTCCCACTCTTCCCAATCAGGCGCGCGGCCCGCGGCGGGGAGCCAAAAAAGAAATGTTCAATCAAAGCCCGGGCCCGCCAGGCACGCACAATTAAAAGCCGGTGGAGCCCAGGAGAGCGAGACGCGGGTGACGGAAACGGGAAGACGGCAGCACTGGGGCGCTGTCTGACGGAGATTCCTGGAAATACTACAGCTGTCCCGCCAAAGGATAGCAGTCGGACAGGGGTGAAAACTGCCGTGCGGCGCCGACGAAAGAAAAAAAAAAACAAACAACAAACGGGAACAGAACGGGGCGGAGAGGTAGCGGAGAGGTCTGTCCGTGGCGGGATGTTTGCGGAGACCGCACGCGAGCCGATTCTTGCTGCCTCCACCACCGTGGAAATGCAATGGCGATCCACACGCGATGAGCCTCTGCTGCTATCACCCGCGCAACTGTCCTTGAACGATGACTTTCCTTCCCTCTCCCTAGAGCAATAAACAGTTGAAGACCAGCTCGTTGCGAGCTCTGATGACAACATTCCAAACACATCTTCATTTCCGCGTAAGAAAATATATTTACTGTTGAAAGCGAGTACTTCTGGTCGTATTTTTCTGACCAATATCTAAATAAATGGCCAAAGATTCAGAACCATCGCAGAAGATATCTCGATCTCCTGGGAAAGTTGAAACACAATTTATTGCAAACGTTGCGAAGGCATGATCGATATTCCAGAGATTGGCATTCTTCATAAAATCTAGTTGCCGATGACGTAAATAACACCCCCACTCTACCTGTAATTCTCCAAACCATCTTTCAAAAAAAGTTGCGTGATTAATATCTTAATTCGCACTGCGTCAAGGGAGACGGTTCTGTTTCAGTTAAGTTTTGAATAGAGCTGCCAACAATGTTCATCCTAAAAGGGAGGGCACTCGATACAAAAAGAATAAAAACATCAACATATGTAATAGGAAGGACATAGGAAGGATAAGCAACAGAAAACACATCAGCACTTTCTTTTATAAATATTTCATTTGGACTAACATCAGCTTTATTTCTTTCTTCTCTTCATTTGCTATTCAAGTGAAAATATTCGTTCACATAATGCAGTTGAAAATGATTTGAGCGTCTCCTTTTTTATTTTAGTTGCTAAAAAGAGACACTATGCGTGTGTCAGCGTTCAGAAAAAGGATATTCATGTTTTCTATTCTAAATTAAACATTAAACGTATCAGACGTTAGTCATATGATAAAATAGATGACAACAAATGTTAAAAATTTGCTAAAAGGAGGATATTTAAAACATAATGGAGGAGAAAGGGACAATTGAAGTCAACGAAGAACTGTCCTTCCAAATGGAAGTCGGTTGGCAACCCTAGTTTTGATATACAATATTAGTTACGATTCTAGGTGGTGAATTGAAAGTTCGGTATTATTTTAACAAAAACGTTTATTTTGTTTCTTAACACAATCACTGAAAACACTTGATTATTTATTTACACTACACTACACTTCTCTTACACTCGCACAGTCCTAAGCACTGGCCACAGTTCACTGCACTGATCACAGTTCGATGCACTGGACACAGTTCACGTCACTGACCACAGTACGATGCACTGACCACGGTTCACGTCACTGAGCACAATCACTCACTGCTATTCACCGCTGACCACAGGACTGCACTGCCCACAGTTCACGTCACTGAGCACAATCACTGCACTGCTATTCACCGCGATGCACACATTTCACAGTTCAGCTTCCAGTGCGAACTTAAGATTGACTCGCGGTCGCCGGCCGCCGCGTATTTATACTCGGCGAGTGCCGTCGAGAACTTTCGGACCCCGCGAATGTTCTGGAATAATCTAGTGCATGCAGATGACGCAACCCGCGCTCACAGGCAGCTCGTGGTGGCATCGGCAGATGACGCAATCCGCGCGTACAGGTAGTTCGTGGTGGTGCCGGCCGGTGACGCAATGTTCGTTACAATATGTAATCTGAAATTCTGTACGTCATGTGTTATTAAGCTGGAATTTGCAAACGTCAATTAGGATTATAATCAAAAGATTAAGAATAATAAGGGGCTATCCCGCATTGACCTTGTTCCCAGATATTGGTAGAACTTTCATTTTGTAACTCAGTACATTTTTAAAGTTTTAAACACAGTACACTTGTATATATGTGTATTGTAGATTTGATCAACATTACGCTTAACAATAATATTTTCAAGTTATTTTCATTCCTAATAACTCAAAATTCACCAAAATTTGGAATAGTCCCTTTTTCTACTGAGGCTTCTGCAGGGCGTCGTTCTTGAAGACAAAATTTTCTTGTCTCGACGTAAATTTGCTGCATCGTGTATGTGAAAGTGACTGAAAAATCAGAGGTTTACTTCGTGCAATTTAGTCGGAGCACTTCTGAGGCTTTAAGAATAATAATTTTGATATCCTTTGAAAAGCCTTTCCTTAGAACAAGATACGAGAACTGCTAAATTTGGAAAGCTTTCCTCAGGGACAAATGTTTCTCACTTGCATCAATGAAACAAAGATTTCTTCCAAGCGAGAGTGAATAATCAATATTGTTTCGCGTACTTGAATTTAATAAGTGGGATTTTAATACAGGTTTTCATATTTAACTTATTTTCTCGTTACTTTAACCCTGAAATTAATTCCGCGGGTTACATATGTAGCCCAAGGTGAAATTATATTTGTGAGCCATTATGACTTTCTTAAAACCTTTCTTAAAGACCTTAAAATTAATTCTGTTAAGTCAGTAATGTAGAAGTCATCCAGCTTTAACGTATGGCATTACACTTTCTTCTCTTGTCTCCTGAATGAAAAAGGAAAAGCGACGTCTATTAACACACGAAATATTTTATATCTCACTTGATAATTATTGAGTAATTGAACAGTCGTGTTAATAGTATGTCAGTATAGTGTTAGACAGTATTTGACTCTGACAATAGCATATCGTCTTTTGGATTTACTTTATGTCAAATATTCTTTATACTATCCGTAACATTTGTGTTCGCGCAGACAATTGCAGCCCAACATATTATAGAACTCTCTGACCACTGTGTGCTTGCTATTAAAAGGTCAGAAGCACATTGATAGTGAGAATAATCCTATTAAATGCACTACTCTGAAGTGGAGGTTGCGCATCAAAAAAACAAAACATACTGATGGTGCTATTTATTAAATTATTTATTTGTTCATTTTGTCAATTAAGCCTGACGATGGAGATAACTACTTTTTGAAACGTTGTGCTGTATATCTAATGTAATATATTAATATAAAGCAATTGAACTAGAAAATGCTCTGCCTTTAAAATAAATCCCCAAAAACATTGTAATATGGTACTATAACGGCACATTCTTTTTCGCATTATTTCTAAAATTTTAGAAAATTTAGAGGTTCAACAGAAATTAGATCTGTCATTCTTTCAGGCGTTCTATGTTCTCTCCGAATACAAATTTGGACAGAACATAGGAAACATAAGATATATAATTTGAAGAAAAAAACGGACATAACATTATTTCAAGATGTGTTTTTCAAGATCAGATTACATTTTAAAGAAAAACCTTTTTGCTAGCTTGTCAGCTTAGTTGAATTCAGTCGCGGTCTGGGGGAGAATAATAGCGGCTGGTTGCTCTGTTCGGTAGTTTTCTATGGTCTCTCCAATCAACGCCAGAGCACTACCCTAACCAACTGACCATGTACAGCGCGTGCTCTTTCCTTCTTCCCTCTCCTATCCTCTCCACTTACTGATGCCTTTTGGCGTGAGCTCTCCAAATCACGTAGGTCGATTTGCTTCATCGCTGACACATTGAACTTAAGATCGCCGTCAATGACTTTTAACTCTTAAAGTGTTCCATCTCTTAAAATGTAATTATTTTCTCTTAGCGATGTAATTCACTGCCTGTTGAATCAATAAGTCTGTCTTCAGTGTTAAATTATAGGAAGAAAAACCTCGCTCTCTTTCTCAACCATACAAACGGATACTGGGTTCGGCGTAGAAAATCTGCTTTTCTTTAGTGAAACTATTCTATGCACTACATCATAGTGAGGAAAAAATTAAAGAATTTAAAAACTAGCCACTTACGCACCTAAATGTATTTCAAGGTCAGTTACGGTCTTTCACAATGTTGAACGTGATATCTTGAAAAGAAACTAGTTTTTTCCTTCAAATTTTGCTTTAGAGTCTATATTTCTTTCATTTGTAGTTCCCTGTTGGACTTCAAAGGGAAAAAAGAACGAGAAAAGAATTCATACCAACAATAACAATGATGATGATAGTAGCAACAACAATAATAATGCATGAAGTGGGAACTTTTGAACGTAAATGCTCCATGAGCAAAGACTATTTCGCAGCTCCCCGCCGAGAGCACGACTTGTTCACAATCGAGCGGCGCGTGTAGTGTGCGCAGTGAAAAGCCTCTTAATGGGCGCCCATTGAGAGGGCAAACGGGGCTCTTTCCTGCCTCTGCTCCCGGGGCACCCATCACGGCGAGAGCGCCTCGCACCCACCCTTTTCGCACTCTGACGCCAACTCGCCTCTCCCACCTACTCGCCCGCCCATTCGCCCACCTACCCCCCACCCGAGTACTCGCCTGCTTATTCGCCTGCCTACTCACCCTCCTACTCGCTCGTCTACTCGCCCACCCACTCGCCGGCTAACTCGTCCGCTTCTTGCCCGCTTACTCGCCCGCTTACTCGCCCGCTTACTCGCCCGCTTACTCGCCCGCTTACTCGCCCGCTTACTCGCCCGCTTACTCGCCCGCTTACTCGCCCGCTTACTCGCCCGCTTACTCGCCCGCTTACTCGCCCGCTTACTCGCCCGCTTACTCGCCCGCTTACTTGCCCGCTTACTCGCCCGCTTACTCGCCCGCTTACTCGCCCGCTTTCTCGCCCGCTTTCTCGCCCGCTTACCCGTCCGCTTACCCGCTCGCTTACCCGCCGATTACCCCACGCATACTCGCCCGCTTACAGGCCCTCTTACTCGCCCGCTTACTTGTCTGCTTACTCACCCGCTTACTCGCCCGCGTACCTGCCCGAACGTCTGCCTGCCGACTTACCCGCCCGTCCGCCCGTTTCCCCGTCCGCCACACCCTGACAAGGAAATCTCAGGGTGCGCTCTGCCGCCGTCTTTTCAGCGCCCGCGTCCCCACAAATACCGCTCAACACAAATAAAAATTCTTGTTCCAAGTGTTCACGATTGCTTGTACGTACGTGCAGTGGAGGAGTTGCAAGGAAACTAATCCTAGGGAGTCGACCTGAAGCTCTACACATATTGCGCTTTATGCAAGTTGAGACACCGCGGGCTACAGGAGGTACGCCGGGCGTTGACAGTTGGTGCGCCGCAGCCGAGGCAGCTGCCCTGCCCCCGGGCAAACGGGAGGGAAGAGAGGAGAGGGCGGGGCCACGTGGGGAGTGGGAGGGGCGTACACGGCGGGGAGGGGGGGATCTTGCGGTTCAGAGCAGCGAGGGAGGCGGCCGGGCTAGAGGTTGGGTCGTAGCAGGACTACCACATGGGGCGGAGGCTTCATAGTCCATCCCCGCCCTCCGGTCCGTGGCATTGACGCAGCTCCCGTCAATATTTGCGGATTGCCTGTGGTTATTTCCAGGGGCTTTGGCCAGCGCGGAGCCTCGTCAGTCGCCAGAACGAGCCATTCGATTCGGCGCCAGAACGCGTGCACCGGAGAGGCACTTGTCTGCTCCATTTCTGCACTCATTTTCCATTCTTATGAGTAGACATCGGATGTTTAGGCACTAAAAACTCGTCTTTTAGGCGCCTAAAAAGGCGCTGAAAAGGTCAAGAATAAGGAGAAAAAAGGCACTGTCAAAAGTTACATTCACAATAAAATGGAAAATTGTATTTTTGTCTCTATTATTTTGTAAACTTAAATGCACAAAACCAGTTCGTTTATTATAATGTATAACTAGATTTAGACATTTACCACTCTTCTACATTTTATTCTTAGTAGTTTGCATTAACCAGTAATTTTACATATTACCAGTAACTTTTCAAGGATCACAATTTCAAATTTGCGACGACTGGGAAACAAAATCAGTTTGAATGTGGACAAGGATATCTGAAAGATGTGACAGCATATATTTTAGCAGTCCAACACTGAAACCTTCTGGGAATTTATATTTATTTCCACTTAAGATTTCGGTGTCCTCGGTGTATCGATCATGTTCTCAGATCTTGGCTGGTATTTATGAAATAGGGAAATGGTGAAAAATCAGTTGGTATACTTTCAGGAATTCTCTCGTAATTTTAAATTTCAAGACGTGAATTGAAGGTCTCGTAATAAATGGTCACGTTGGACCATCGCCGATTTTCCGGTATCTTAGCATTGTATATAAATATAATAAATAAAAGGCAAAAAAGTCCTAAAAAAGGTATTTATGCAAAAAAATAGGCATTTATGCTAAAATAAGCAAAAATAAGCATTATAAAACTTTGTCATATGTCATAATTTGTCATGATTCGTGGACATATATTATCAGCCTTTGAATAAGTTCTCTAGAGAAAAATAGGCATTTCCCTAAACATCCGATGTCTACTTATGAGTTATTAATATTTTTCAGATCCCTGTTTTGTAGATGGTAATCTAACGTAACAATTCTTAGAAACGAGTTTTACGCATTCGCGACCTTACGCGAACGCGAATCCATGTAATGCATTTTAAAAAAACTTTTTTAGGAAGTTACTTCAGAAGAGGGAGCGTACCACTCTGGAATATTTAAGAAAAAATGTACAGTATTCACTGAAATGAAAGATAAATTATCGGGGTGATAATTAAAAAAAGGGTGGTTATAAATCGTTTGTATTTCGTGTTATCTTGTAATCCAGAATTTGCCTGAGAGCTGCGTTTAGGCACACTCTGAAAGGTGTATAAATGTGAAATAAATAAATAAGTAAATAAATAAAATACGTCTGTATGTTTAAGAACGGATTTTGTGAAAATATGATTTAAAAAATGCAATTTCTGTGAATGGTCTATCACTTATGGTTTACCATCACTTAACGACATTTTTCAGAAAAAGTTGTGTAGTAATGACCTGCAAAAATGTGTAACTAGTGTGGGGTTTGAAGTGTGGCGTAAAAGCCATGGATTCGGAAACGGATGGTGTGAGCTAACTATTTTCGTCTCTAATATGTACTCTTCCCAAATCTGTATCCTATTTCAACAAACATCTAATACTACAAAGGGGATTACTTCCACTGCTATTGTTAATATTGTTATCTCTACCGTTGTCCTCCTGTGCTGACAATTCTCTCAATGGTAAAACTAATTTATTAAATTTACTCCCAATTTAATCACCGGGTTCGACATACAACATATTACTTCTTATGTTTCATGTGGACGTGTAATTCTAAACAGAATCATGATTCCTGAAAGTTCTATTGATTGAAACCAATTATTAGATTGATGCCAACTAATATAAATTATCAGCCTTTCTTCAACAATAAAAAAATACATTTATTATTATATATTACTAATACTATTGATCTCATGAGAATTAGTTTTTCAATATATAACTTTAAAACACCGTGAGGGTTAGAATATAGTTCGTAAGCTTACTACAATATCTAGATGGCTTCTCGACTGACCAATAGAATGATGTCTATGGAATCTTTGGTATCCCAACTATCGCGTTATTGCCTATCATTAAAATAAATTTAAAATGTTCCAGAATGTCCTCAACGATATGGTCTTAATAGAATTTAATCTTTCCCATAAAATCCATATGCGGTCGCGACTTTTCCGATCTGTGTTTCTTATGAAACATCTACTAGCGACTGACTATATTCAACTACTTATTGAAAAATACTTCCATCTACAGAGCTACTCTAATATATATCCTATCCAAACACGGAGTTTATTTTAATTCGAAATTCCAACTACTACATTAATAAAATTTCCAATTACAATTTAATATTTCAATTTAAACAATACCAAGCTCTCAAATATCAAACTAATCATAAATTTCCGTCTCTCTATCATTTAAATAATACTCAGCCTATGCTGAAAATCTGTTCGCATCTCATCAACCGCTAACGTGTGTTCGCTTCAGTATTTTTCAACAGAGTGATTCATTGCGCCCTTCTATTAGATCACGGCTTCCAATGCCCTCTCCACATCTTTTGTACGTAATGTGGGCGGAGCCGTCTCCATCTGCACAGCGCTATGACACCAAGCACGGAATATTACACATTGTTGATGTTGTGTTGTGTTCCGGCTGATATATTGCAATGACGCTGGTTATTATGTATTTTATATCGTAGAATATCGATGCATGGACGAATTCATGCAGAAATAAAATCTTACTGTTTTTTCACTGTTAATTGAGAGTCCATCATCAGTCAATATTTCTAACAGATAGACGCGTTTCGTCGAAAGGTTGTGTAGCGTCATTGCCGGGGCAAGAATTCATAGACGTGAACGGTTTGTAACATATAGAATTTTATTCCAGATATGCTCCGACACCCGAATCACAAATTTACAATATGTACAATAAACAATAGACTGACCCGTTACAAAGAGAAACAATTACTGGTCACCACAACCGCTTGCCTGATTAAATACTACTCCTGTGAAGTGATGCACCGTTACGTCCTCGTGCGCATACAAGCGAGTATGCCGCACCTCACGTCTCGACGCATGCACGTCGGCTCCAGCCCCTTGCCTCCGTAGCCTACACATCTAAGTGCCACACGCCGCGCACAACTCACACGACGTCCTACTGACAAGCCCAAGAATCAGAAGAAGGATTTTTGTCTGGGGTTCGCTTATATACTTTCTGACCCGGGTGACGGAACTGCGTCATCTAGCCGTTTCCGCCTCCCCAGCCAGCAAGCCGTCGGGGTCAACAAGCCTGCCCCCACGGACACCTACGTCACGGTCGCTCTGATGGGGTAGTCCAGCTCGAGCACAGGTTTTCCTCGACCAAATATACATCGTTTCCTTTGTTCCGCAAGGCGTCCTTTCAGCAAGCCCTGCCCGCTGTTGCCCCCTACTTCCTTGTGCGTTTAATGTGCATGAAATGCACGTAACTAGTAGTTTGTACAAGGCGACTGCTGTGACGCTACAGTGGCAGTGAGGAAGCGGCGCGGCGGTGAACGTACAGCCCCGGCGACGAATACTCACGGGGGACTCCAGGGACACGATCCCAAAAGTTTTTGTGAGAGCACGACCATTATAAGTAACGGCGTTCGCCCTTTGGCCAAATTCGGTTAACAAATCAGCAATTTGCTATCTCGAAGACCTGGTCCTAAACTTGATTAATGCTGAGATAATAAGATTCCAATTTACAGAAAAAATGTAATATGCGGTCTCCGATTGTGATTTGTAGTTCTCATTGTTTATGACTCGATAATAATCGTAAAAAAAGGACAGCAGAACGTTTAATGATGTTATATGCAATATCTTGTGTGTCTTATGAAATGAAAACTGTGCGATTAACTCGTTTAAAGTATTGGAAGACCCCTACAATTTAATATTCGGCCACCCGCGCTGAGGAAAAATATGTAGATAAGCGTCATTATTCTGAAGACTTTCAAAATCTCACAAAGTCTCACAGAAATCTTACAGATTCGACCATTTCCCGAAGGGAATTGCTTTAATGAAACGGGACAAAACGTCTAAAACATAACCTTTGAACAAAGAAATACGGTCATATTGTAAATTTCGTAGAAAAAATCAAAAGTAGAAATAAAGTCTCTGAAGAATATTTACGTTTTGCGATTAATGAGATCATTAGAAGGAATAAGAAAGAGGATAGAATCCTATTTGCGTCTCCAAAAGTTAGTCCATAGTTTTGTAATTAAGCAAAATAACGCTTTATTTGAGAGATAACGAAAGGTTAACGCACGAAAACTTTCTCCACAAGTTGCAACACCATTAGGAAGAATGTGTATTCAAAAACTATTCGAAAATTAGATGAGAAGCATACTTGGGCCAGAGTAAGCAACAAAAAGTCCTTCATGAGTAAAGTTTAAAGTATGAAACTACGTTATAGAAAAGAACGTTTAAGAAAAATGAATTGTAGCAGGACGTTCAATTTGCAGATAAATGTACATTAATCTTGTTTGAATCTGATTATGGATTAGAATTTGATAGATGACGAATTCAGAAGTTCAAAAAATAGGAATGTGTTTTGTGTTGACTACAGACAATCACGATTGAGGAAGTATTCCTGCTTTAGGAGTGGCATACTCGTATACGACCTTGAGTGAAGTCACAATGGAAAACGTATTCAAGTATTAAAAAAATTCTTAAACAGAAGTTCTGAGATATTTGGTTTTTCGCATAATTTTCCGATTTTATCAAGACAGTGATCCAAAACATAAATTTATTGTTGTGAGAGAGTGACTACCATGCAATTGACCAGAAATGTTGGATATACCACTTCCATTCAAGACAAGATTGTTACGAGAATGGGATAAAATAGACTCTAAATACGCACATAAAATAATTTTGAATATTCCAACGAGCTAGAAGAAATGCTTAAGACGTAAATTACCCAATAAAGTGCTCTCAAATATTAAATTTTTATGTTTTCTTTTCTTTCATTTGATGGCCGTATACTAAATTTAGTTTTAATTCACTGTCTTGATGTTTATTCCACTTTTGGGATATTTATTATCAACAGTAAAGTAAGTTGTCATTTTACCAATTTTGAACAAAATGGAAATACAATATTTGAAAACAAAATATGGCCGAATATATAGGGCGTTCGGGGAGAAAACGTCGAAAATTGGAAAATAAGCTCTTAAGACAATTTTAAGCATATTTTGTCTAATAAATTTCTTGAATATTCCGAATGGCTGAGAAGCAATAAGCACTCAAAACTTGGTTTGAAAAAAATGCTTTCTAGGCAAAAGTTTGTATTGCAGAAGCATAGAAGGACTCCAGAAATATGTACATTATTTATTATTTACAAAAGAAATGAATATATTTGATCAGAAAGAAAAAATAACCCAGAAATAAAGAAGCAGCTAAATTGTGTAAATTGGATGCTTTTTTATTTCTTTTATATTTATTTTAGTTAAATTTTCTTTCTTAACAAATACATTTATTCCTTTTGTAAATAATACACAATTTATATGTTTCTGAAGTGTTTCAATGCTTCTGCAATGCAAATTTTGGCCTAGAAAGCATTTTTTCATACCAACTTTTGAGTGCTTATTGCTGCTGAGCCATTCAGAATTTCAAAGTAATTTATTAGATAAAATATGCTTCAAATTGTCTTAAGAGCTTATTTTTCAATTTTTGACGCTTCCTCCCCGATCAGTCTGTATAATTGTGTCATTGTGCGAGTGTTGGACGACGATTGTACTTTAACCACCCCCATTGAATGTGCACATCCGCGCCTTGCCGCGCAGGCTGTGTGTGTGTGTGTGTGTGTGTGTGTGTGTGACACGAGCGATGGGGCAGAAGCGAGAGCACTGCGTGCTGGAGGGCGTAAATGACCTCGGTAAGAACCAAAACCTCGCAATTCAACCGAGGAGGGAGCGGCTGCCGCTGAGGGTAATGAGCCCAAATTCTGCGCCTTGGGGGCTTCCCCGGATGTCTTGCTGGGTTGGCCACCGCTCGCGTTCGCCCAACGCCGGAGTTTGGTGCCTTTGGCAATTCCCTGAGGCGAAGGGAGTGCAAAATTGAGGGCTCAGGACGATTGTTTCGTTGGTTG